>ONZH01007780.1:0-17677 GCA_900303285.1 Rhinella marina
TGCGTGAAAAAACGCAGAATATAGAACATGCTGAGTTTTTCACGCAACGCAGAACTGATGCGTGAAAAAAACGCTCATGTACACAGACCCATAGAAATGAATGGGTCAGGATTCAGTGGCGGGTGCTATGCGTTCACGTTACGCATTGCACCCGCATGGGAAAACTCGCTCGTGTGAAAGGGGCCTTAGACAGATGAGTAATACCCCATAAAATAGTTATTCACCCCCATAAAAGTAACATTCACCATGGGGCACATTTATTGACCCCTCGACGCTGCAGGTTGCTTTGGCCTTAAGGACCGAGCCAAATTTTTAACTCTGACATGTGTCACTTTATGTTGGTAATAACTTTGGAACGCTTTTACTTCCAAGCCATTCTGAGATTGTTTTCTCATGACACATTGTACTTCATGATAGTGGTAAATTTGAGTCAATATATTTCTCCTTTATTTAAAAAAAAATCCCAAATTTACCAAAAATTTGGGAAAAATTCACAATTTTCTAAATTTGAATTTCTCTTCTTTTTAAGACAGATAGTAATTGCTCATTAAAATAGTTATCAGGTCATTATTCCCCATATGTCTACTTTTATGTTGGCATCATTTTATAAATGTCATTTTACTTTTTTGGGACGTTAGAGAGCTTAGAAGTTTAGAAGCCATTTTTCAATTTTCAACAAAATTTCCAAAAACCATTTTTTTTAAGCACCAGTTCAGTTTATAAAGTGATTTTGAGGAGCTTACATAATGGAAAACAACCCATAAATCACCCCATTTAGAAACTACACCCCTCAAATTATTCAAAACGGATGTCACAAACTTTGTTAACCCTTTGGGTGTTCCACAAGAATTAAAGGAAAATGGAGACAAAATTTAAAAGTTTTATTTTTTTAGCATATTTTTCATGTTTAAGCAATTTTTTCTTGCAACACAGCAAGGGTTAACAGCAAACTAAACCTCAATATACATTACTCTGATTCTGCAGTTTACAGAAATTACCCCATTATGTGGTGGTTAAACGTCTCTATGGGTTTGTGGCAGTGGTCAGAAGGAAAGGAGCGCATACAGATTTTGGAGGTTAGATTTTTGCAAGAATGGTTTTTAGGCACCGTTTTGTAATTGAGAGACCCTGACGTATCCCTACAGTGAAAACCCTCAAAAAGTGACCCCATTTTGGAAACTACACCCTTCAAAGAATACATTAAGGGGGGTACTGACCACTTTGACCCCCTAAGCATTTTACGGAATTTGGAAACACTTGGCTGTGAAAATAAAAAGTTTCATTTCTTCCAATAAAATGTTGCTTTAGCCCCAAATTTTTTTCATTTTCACAAGGGCTAACAGGAGAAAAGCACCACATAATTTGTTCCCCATTTTCTCCTGAATACGGCAACACCCCATATGTGGTGGTAAACTGCTGTGGGGGTACATGGCAGGACTCAGAACAGAAGGAGAGCCATATGGATTTTGCAGACCAGATTTTGATGGATTGGTTTGCGGGAGCCATTGATTTTTATTTTTTTATTATTGTCTTAGGCTACTTTCACACTAGCGTTAGCACGGATCCGCACCTAAAGGGTGCCAACGGATCCGTGCTAACGCTATACATGTGTGGAGCCGGAGCAGCGCTCCGGCCCCACACATGACACACATTGAAACAAGACACAGACATACATACAAACATACAGACATACATACATACATACATACTCACATACTCCAGGGACGCCGGCAGAACGTCTTCACGCGCCTCCTGCGCGCAGTGATGACGATTCCCCACAGCACCCTCTGCTGGGCGCAGTGGGAAACGTCATAGCTGCGCGCAGGAGGCGCGTGAAGACATGCTGCCGGCGTCCCTGGAGTATGTTGAGTATGTATGTCTGTATGTATGTCTGTATGTATGTCTGTATGTATGTATGTATGTCTGTATGTTTGTATGTATGTCTGTATGTATGTATCTATGTATGTAAGACGGATCCGGAATGACCCCCCATTGGAAACCAATGGAGGACAGATCCGGATTACTGGTGTGTCCACACCAAACTGATCCGTCCCCATTGACTTGCATTGGGGGTCATTCCGGATCCGTCTTGGTGCAGATGCCTGGACCGGAGAGCAAACCGCAGCATGCTGCGGTTTGTTCTCCGGTCTGAAGACGGAACGGAATGCTTTCAGGAGCATTCCTTTGTCTTCAGTTCAGTTTTGTCCCCATTGACAATGAATGGGGACAAAATTGAAGCGTTTTTTTCCGGTATTGAGCCCCTATAACGGAACTCAATACCGGAATTTAAAAACGCTAATGTGAAAGTAGCCTTATGTGGGGGGCTCATTTTTGTGGGATGAGCTGATGTTTTCATTCATTCTGTTTTGAGGTGATGTATCATTCATTCTGTTTTGACATAGTTTTTTTTTTATTTTTTCAGCTTTCACCTAAGGGGGAGTATAATGTGATATTTTTATAGAGCAGGTTGTTATGGACGCGGCGATACCCAATATGTGTATCATTTTTATTTTTGTTAAGTTTTACACATTAGATGCATTTTTGAACAGTATAAAATCTTTTTTTGTGTTGCCATTTTCTAAGAGCCATATTTTTTTTATTTTTTGGGCAATTGTCTTAGGTAGGGTCTCATTTTTTGCGGGGACAAGATGAAGGTTTGATTGGTACCATTTTGGGGTAAATACGCCTTTTTGATCACTTGCTATTACACTTTTTGTGAGGCAAGGTGACAAAAAAATGGCTATTTTGGCATAGGTTTTTTATTTAATTTTTTTACAGTTTTCACCTGAGGGGGAATATAATGTGATATTTTTATAGAGCAGGTGGTACGGATGAGGCAATACCCAATATGTGTATCATTTTTATTTTTGTTACGTTTAACACATTAGATGCATTTTTGAACAGTATAAAATCTTTTTTTTGTGTTGCCATTTTCTGAGAGCCATATTTTTTTTATTTTTTGGGCGATTGTCTTAGGTAGGGTCTAATTTTTTGCGGGACGAGATAAGGGTTTGATTGGTACCATTTTGGGGTAAATATGCCTTTTTGATCGCCTGCTATTACACTTTTTGTGAGGCTAGGTGAAAAAAAAATTGCTGATTTGGCATAGTTTTTTTTTTTTTTTTTTTCTGCGTTCACCCGGTGAGGAGGATCATGTGATACTTTTATAGAGCTGGTTGAAACGGACGCGGCGATACTTAATATGTGGACCTTTCTTTTTTCCCTTTTTATTTTATTATGTCTTTACTTCATTTGGGGAAAAAGGCTTTTTTTTTACTTGAAACTTTTATTTTTTTATTTTTTTAACTTTTTACACTTTTTTTACTTTCTTTTTACACTTTTTTTAATTTATCAAGACCCATTTGGATCTTGAAGATCCAGTGGGCTTGATGGCTATACAGTGCATTGCAATAGTCATCTATTGCAATGCACTGTATCAGTGTTACGCTAAGGCCCCTTTCACACGGGCGAGATTTCCGCGCGGGTGCAATGCGTGATGCGAACGCATTGCACCCGCACTGAATCCTGACCCATTCATTTTAATGGGGCTTTTCACATGAGCGTTTTTTTTCACGCAGCATTTTCGTGTCACGTTAAAATCGCAGCATGTTCTATATTCTGCGTTTTTCACGCAGCCCCATTGACTTCTATTGAGGAAGGGCTGCGTGAAAAACTCAGAATATAGAACATGCTGCGATTTTAACGTGACGCGAAAATGCTGCGTGAAAAAAAAAACGCTCATGTGAAAAGCCCCATTAAAATGAATGAAAACGCAATACATCCGGATACAACGCGTTGCGTTGCGTTTTTCACGCAGGTTACTAGGTAACAGTGAAGGCAGACAAGACAGGAAGTACAAGCTGAAGGAAGGGATTATTTAGCTGCTGGTGAGGAGGTGCTTGCTGATAGAGCCTTCCCTTGCCGTTCCTGAGATAGAGAAAATGCCTCGTGTCCCAAAAACCATGGATGTGGACAAGCTGATTGTCCTGGTTCAGGATAGGCCTGCCATCTGGGACACCCGTAGTGCGGCCTATCATGACCGTTACAAAAAAGAAGCCGCCTGGAAAGAGATTACGAAGGAGTTGTTCCATTCGGTGTGGGGTGAAACATCATCCAAAAATAGAAATGGCTTGGGTAAGGAACACTCCATTTTTAACTATATTTGTCATGTTTCTTAAACCTCATTGTCACATGTGTAATGTTGCTATCAATTTATTTTCCCAGTGTATTTGCTTAGGGGATGTTTGCTCTAATATTTTCTTTCTGATAGTTGAACATGTAAAAAACCGCTGGCGTAGTTGTCGGGACCAGTTTAGAAAGGAGATTACCCAGCATGGGCGCAGTGGTTCTGGTCCCCCGAAAAAAAGGCCATATATTTACAGAGAACAGCTCATGTTTTTGCGGGATGTAATTGATTTGAGGCCATAAGTTTCTGCATCCTTTGTTTTTATTCGTAATGTTATGTCTATCTTACTTTAACATGTCCTTTCATTAACCCTTTCAGTACCGGAGGTTTTTTCGGTCATGCATTTTCGTTTTGCGCTCCCTGCCTTCCAACAGCCATAACTCTTTTATTTTTCTGTTCACATAGCTGTATGAGGGCTTGTTTTTTGCGGGACAAGTTGTACTTTCCAACGCCACCATTTAATATTGCATATGGTGTAGTGGGAAGCGGGAAAAAAATTCCAAATCAGGTGAAATTGCAAAAAAACCGCTATTCCGCTACAGTTCTACGGGTTTCTTATTTACAGCGTTCGATGTGCATTAAAACTGACCCGTTATTTTCATTCTACTGGTCAGTACGAATCCGGCAATACCTAATATGTATAGTTTTTCCTGCGTTTTGATAGTGAAAAAAAATTAGAAAGTTGCCCTTTTTTTTTTTTTTTTTTTTCCTTGTCATATCTTGACCCCTATAACTTTTTGGTATTTATGTGTACAGAGCTGTATGGGGGCTCATTTTTTGCGGGACAATCTGAAGATTTTATTAATACCATTCTGGGGTGTGTATGACTTTTTGATCACTTTTTATTTAATTTTTTTTAGAAAAAAAAAGCGACAAAAAACGGCAAATCGCCATTTGGACGCTTTTTTCCGCCACACAATTCGCCGTATTGGATTTTTTTTTTTATATTTTAAAGTACGGGCGTTTTCGGTCACGGTGATACCCATGATGTCTATATTTAGTGTTATTTAGGTATTTATTTTTTACTTATACGGAAAGGGGGTGATTTGAACTTTTATATCTTTTTATTTTTTATATATTTTTTAACATTTTTTTTTAATTTTTTTTTTACTATTTGAGTGCTCAAATATGAGCTTATATATTGTGGCTTTTTAATTTTCTTTATGAGCAATTATGGATTTACTAGAGGCAGTTAAATCCATCAATTGCTCATTTCTTATCCTGGCCTGCCATCTAGTGGCCAGAATAAGAATTGCACTTTGAAAACTGTAATCCTCACCAGCGAGGATTACAGTTTTCATATGGTGTACAGACACCCCGATTGGCCACACGGGGTGTCTGTACACCACCCGGAAGCGAACGCTTCCGGGTTTAGACGCAACTAGATGCCGTGATCACGGCATCTAGTCACCCCGGAAGACGCCGCCGATACAGTAGGTAGCGGCAAGTCTCTGCTGTTAGAAACAGCAGAGACTTGCCGGCCATGACGCCCGCCGCACCCGCGAGCGGGCGCCATGTGCCCGCATCGTACCAGCGCCGTACATGTACGGCGCCGGTACTGTAAGGGTTAAAAGAGTTCTCAGAGTTATATATATTGATGACCTATGAAGAGGAGGCAGTGCTGATACTGCGCACGCCTCCTCTTCAAACAGCTGATCGCGGGGGGTGCCGGGTGTCTGACCCCCGCCGATCTGATATTGATGACCTATCCTGAGGATAGGTCATCAATATATATAACTCGGAGAACCCCTTTAAGCCTGTTGAATCCCTCTGTCCCTTCAGCATTTGCCCTTTTTTTTTTTTTTTCTCATTCAAGATCTAGTGAATGTTCTCTAATTTTTACGTAAATGTTTTTCGGTGTTTTTTTTGTTTGGAAAATATTTGATCTTTCTTTTTAGAATGGAGGATAGTCTTGAGACTGAGGCAGAGGAGCTTGCTCCTGACCAGCCGAGTGGCAGTGAAGGACCTGGCCAAGCCACACAGGAGGCTGACGACCCAGCTGAAGGTGGACCATCTGGTGTTGGACAGTGCAACCCCCCAGCTGCACATGATGTTGTGCCTTCCCAAGTAGTCTCCTCCCGTAAAAGAAGGGCACCTTTGTCTGCAGAGGTAGAGGTGAACACAAGGGTTATGGAGTATTTAGGCCGGGCAAGGCACGAGGACACCTATGATCTGTATGGGCGCAGTCTTGCGGAACATTTCCGTCGCCTGCCCATTGATGTTTACTTTAGAATACAGTCCTCTATTAGTACCCTTCTGGATGCTGCTACACCTCCCAAAGACCCCAAGGAGTTGTTTCAGGCCATTGAAAATTGGCGCCGTCATGGAAGTATCCATGATGCTCCCCCACCTTCACATTCGGTCCATCATCAGATGGAATATCCTGTTCAAGGCAGTTTTTATGCACCTGAGCACACCAGACCTCCATCCTCATACAGGGCTGAAATTGGTAGTGGCCCCCTATCCCACTCTTCTGGCCCACATGGCCCCTCTCAGCCACCAATGAGCATGGGACCCGGCCCTTATTCTGGCCCAAACCCACAACCTCGTTTTTTTAATTTGTAATTATGTTTTTTTTTATGTTGGATTTAACATATTTGCTTGGTTGTTTGGGAATATATTTTCATGTACAATACCGAGGTTATGATGGTGTTGTTTGCTGTGTAATAAACAATGTGTGAGTGTTACTTGATTTACATTATGGTCCATTATTTACAATTTTATGTTAAAATAAAGAAATAGACAATATAGTACATTTCCAAATTTTATTAATCTTCCACACCCCTTATCATAATCTGAACTAATGTTTAAAATTTTAATAAAGTCAGAATCCAACATTTAACATTACATAATTATTACATAAACAGAATAAATATATTTTTTTAATTTTAAAGGTCACCATTATCAATTGTACAATTTGATTGGGAAATGAGGTATTAGTATATATTTCAATAGGAAAAATACATTTGGAAATGGAAATATATAAGCTCGCAACCCACGTCAAGGGTCCTCATTGTATTGCGAGTCCCTATCTAAAAAAATAGAAAAACACTACCTAAAAAAATTAAACCAGCCAGATGAGTCCAAAAAACAAAACAAAAAAAACCACGATTTAAATTAACTACTGCTGGAAAGGACCTGAACCAATGGGGGACATAAAATAGTCAGAAAATAATTCCCGCACCCTGAGACCAGCAGATCCTGCTCTTCCGAGATGAGAGGCTTCTCCTTGTGCAGGTGTTTCAAATGTCTCATCTTGGACCTCAGGGGTGGACTCATAAGTGCGTATATAGTTATGTAGCACTATACACGCCTTTATTACCCCATTGACATTTTTAGGTGCCAGCTGGATGGCTGAAAGAAAAACCCGCCATTTGCTGGAAAGTATTCCAAAAGCGCACTCAACATACCTTCTAGCCCTGCTTAACCAAAAATTAAAAGTGCGCCTTTTGTGATCCAAACCTCGTCTGGGGAATGGACGCATGAGGTTTGTTGACAGTGCAAAACCCTCGTCGCCAACTAAAACATAAGGTGCAGAGGGACCAGAGGAGCCAGGAAGATTAGCTGGCTGCGGTATGTTGAGTTGGTTGGACTGAAGCAACCGACTCATTCTGGAAGCCCTGAAGATGCGAGCATCTGCAGAACTACCATAGGCCCCAATATCTACATATATAAACCTGTAGTTTGTGTCAGCCAAGGCCAACAAAACTACAGAGAAATACTGCTTATAATTGTAGAAACGGGACCCTGAGTTTGGTGGCTTCTTCACTCGTATGTGCTTCCCGTCAAGGGCACCAAGACAATTGGGAAACTGTGCCCTCTCCAGGAAGCCCTGGGCTATATCCAACCACTGCTGCGTAGATGGGAGCGGCAGCATAGCAGCTCTGAGCCGCAACCAAATTGTATGACAGGTTGAAGTCACTATTCCAGCTATCGTGGAGGTCCCCATACGAAACTCAAAATGTAAAGATGAAAAAGAATTGCCCGTCGCCAAAAATCTGCAATGAAAAAAAAAATACAATTGAAAATGAACAACTTAATGAAAAAACGTGAAATACACACAAACCAACCAAAAAAAAAAAAATATAACACTTACCTCAGCGTAATAATAAGACGTTCCTCAGGAGAAACACAGCGACGCATATTTGTGTCCTGGAAAGTTAGCCCAGGACGCAACTCAGACAAAAGACGGTCAAAAGTTGCGACACCCATGTAGCAGTAACTAAAAAACTTAGAAGGGTGCAGCCATAGGTCAGTGTATAACAAAACAAACTGACCATGGCTGGGCCGCTGAGATACTAGAGGTTGAACCCACATTCGCTTCCTCCGCGGTTCCTCCTGGATCATTTCTGGCCGATCACCAAAACAACGAAAAAGTATCCAATGACAAAGAACATGATCGGAATTAGATAACGGTGAACCAGACATTATGCCAATGAAAGACCACCAAACACACAATTCAAACACTACCACCTAAAATGGAGATTTCCACAAAATCAAAAAGCATTGTGGGCCTATTTATAGGTTAGACAAGGCAACAGGTGTTTTGACTGAGGATGTTTGCGTAAAAAAACTGAACGCAATCGCACACAAATATTACAACTATCGCAGGACAAATCGCACGTTTTTCCCAGAACGCACCCTGAACGCATCCGGACCAAATCCGCGACGCTCGTGTGAAAGAGGCCTAAGGCTGATCAGACCCTGAGGGTCTAATCAGCCTTAGGTACATGGCAGCCAGGACGCTTTTGTAAGGCGTCCGGTTGTCATGGTAACCATCGGGCCGCTGCCATTGCAGCAGCGGCGGCCCGATGGCAGAGAGAGGGAGCTCCCTCTCTCTCAACCCCATGGATGCCACGGGCGGCTACCGACCGCAGCATCTATGGGGTTAAACAGCTGAAATCAGTGCCAGCACCAATTTCAGCTGTAGCAGCAGAGTGTGAGCTGTAATTACAGCTCACACTCTCTGCAGATGGCAGCAGCTCCGATTGTGAGCCGCTGCCATCACAATACACAGCACAGAAGGGGGGGCAACAGAGGCATGTGGGGGGCATTTTCACTTACCCCCGGGCGCACTATCTTCATGCCTGTTTTCAGGTTGTGATCTCCAGCATGGACGCCGCAATACCATTTGTATGTACGTATGTTCATTTTTTTAATTAATTATAAATGAGTGCATATGGGAAAAGCAATTTTTTATTTAATTTATTTATTTTTTTACTTTTTTTTTTACACTTTCTTTTACCAAGTCCCACTTGGTTCTTGAGGATCCAGTGGTCCTGATTGCTGTACAGTGCACTACAATAGTCATCTATTTCAATGTACTGAACTGTCAGTATTACACTGACATGAAGTCTGATCAGGCCCTGCCTTTGGTAGGGTCTATCAGGTTTTAGGTTCCTTGTAAGCCTGGATGCCTTTGTAAGGCGTCTAGCTGCCATGGCAGCCATCTGGTCGCTGCCGTTGCAGTGCGGCGACCCAATGGATGAAAGAGGGAGCTCCTTTCTTCTGTTAACCCCATGGATGCCGTAGTGACTACTGGCTGTGCCATCTAAAGGGTTCGTCTGGGTTTGGTGCCAGCACCGATCTCTGCCGTTGCAGCAGAGTGTCAGCTCCAGAATGCATCAACATTTATTATGGCATGGAGGCGGCGGGGGCACTGTGTGAACTGCAGGGGGCATAAAGGGGCTACAAGGGGCAAAATGGGGGCTGCAGTGGAACACAGATGGTACCTGGTCTTCACATAACTGTATGCCCGATTGCAGAAACTAACATGCAATCTGAAAGTACAGTAACGTCCATATGCGGGAAAGGTTTAAACAATAGGTCATTTTCTGATGACACATTCCCTTTAAAAAATCATATCTAGAAAATCATCCACCTGTTTTTACAAAAAAATGAATATTCACATAGGCTTTTAATATGTGATTACAAAAAATGATGGTAGTATCCCTTTAATGTAACGCATCTGTTTATTGTGAGGTGCAGTTACAGGGTCATTCCCATCTGAGACTTTAAAGGGGATGTCTTTCTTCAGTAAGTTGCATTTATTATGTAGAAGAAGTTAATACAAGCCACTTACTAATGTATTGTGATTATATATATTGTTTCCTTTGCTGGCTGGATTCATTTTTCCATCATATTATACACTGCTCGTTTCTATGGTTACAGAACAATCTGCAATCACTGGTGGTTGTGCTTGCATACTATAGGAAAAAGCGTCAGCCTCTCTAGACCATTGGAGCGCACATAGGCTAGTGATTTTTCCTATATTGTGCAAGCATGTCCATCACTGATGGATTGCAGGGTGGTCTGTAACCATGGAAACGAGCAGTGTATAATGTGATGGAAAAAAGGAATCAAGCCAACAAAGGAGACAATATGGACAATCACAATACATTAATAAGTGCCTTGTATTAACTTTCTCTACATGATAAATGCCACTTACTGAAGTGAGACAACCCCTTTAATGGCATATCCACAGGATATACTATAAATGACCAATAGGTGCAGGACAGTTCCCAACTGCAGGTTAGTACAGGAGTGCCCGACTCACGACTGCTGTGAGCAAGCAGCTGATGTACAACTCTCTCCAATCACTTTTGTAGGAGGTCCAAAAACAGTGTATGGTGAGAGCTGCACATGCACAGCCACATGGCTGTTCAACATACCTGTGAGATGGAAGCCAGGGAATCCTGGTACTCTATATATGTGTGGGGAACCTTGATATTATTGCATATCTTGAACTCATTCTCCTGCAGCTCTTTACTGAGTCAGAGCATTTTCGTACAACTACCATTAGGGGGATTTTAGTAGCTCTATAAATTTATATGCGCTGAGCTCCCCCTAGTGGAGGCTGCAGGCTACCAGTTTTATCATGAAATGTATAAAAATAAGCAGGGATTTTGAGCTGTAAGGGGGGAGTTTTAGCAATTTACCATATGTATGCCACTTGTCTTGTTTAAATATATAGAGAAATATGATGTTCAAAATAAACAATCCCTCCAATTTCCTACTTAAAAACACGTTTGAAAGCTTTTTTCATCAGCAGGGTGCATATTTTGTTTGCCCTGTCTTATATGGAAGTTTCTTCACATTTTGACTTCTCTTTAATTTCTTGACTGTCCTTGGAAATATCTTCATGCAAAAACTAATCCAATCCTCCTCATCACAGTGAGGTCAGGCAAGGTAAAAGGACATATAATTAGTAGTCTCTGTGTTGTCTGATACTAATCCTTTTATTGCTGGGTGACATACAGCACACGTTGTGACTTATAGAGAGGTTACTCTGCAATATGTTTCTAAACCTGCTGACCCTTCCATCCAGGATGTAACTGTCAGATCTCCTGTCACACCACACCAGATCCTGACTTTAGCTCATTAATTCTTTGGGAAGCTTAGAAAGATAGAAGCCACAGAGTTAAAAATGTGTCTTAGGTACAGAAGGTTTAGCGCTTAACACATTCCAGCGACTCAAGACGTTAATCAAAGGAACGTGGCACCCCAGTGGATCAGACATCCCTTCAGCTGCTTTTTCACATGACATACTTCCAAGCAGTTTCATTCTAATTGCTACGTCTGACTACAGATTTCAGCTGCATTGAGCCAATGCCCAGGTCCAATGGGACAGCCACCTCATAAGTTCCAGTATCTGTCCATCGCTCATCTGGAACAGGCCCTGTCACTTATTGGGAGTCTAATGAGCTGACCATACCGACCAAATGGAGATGGATCATTGACATGATCTAGAGACTGCGGATATCCAATTTTAAAGTCGAAATCAATCTTCGATTCTCTTGTATCTATACATATAACTGTACAAAAAAAGAAAGGCAGCACAAATTAGTGGGTGATATCACACCAAGATCCCTGGCTATCTTGTGTAACTATATACTCCATAAAATGAGGCAGCACTCCAAAAGGTAAAGTGAAAAATATGTGGATCCTTTAGTCACGGATGCAGAGTTTTTGCCCTGCTCATTGGGGTCCATCTCAAGCATTTGTGATAGGTATGTGTGCAGCAAGCTCAGGCGGGAAAGTGAGAGGACAGGAGTGGTTGTGACAGTGGCAATTAAGGTGGCTCTAGTACTCATGGTGGCAGCCCTTACTCTGGCACTCCCTAGGCCGCGCAGTGATAGCTTCTGATGCCATCTTTAAAGTGTGGACTTAAAGGAGTTGACTCACTTCAGCAAGTGGCATTTATCATGTAGAGAAAGTAAATACAAGGCACTTACTTGTGAATGTCCCTATTGCTTCCTTTGCTGGCTAGATTCATCACATTATACATTGCTTGTTTCCATAGTTATGACCATCCTTCAATTCATAAGCAGTGGTCGTGCTTGCAAACTACAGGAAAAAGCACCAGCCTATGTGGGCACCCGTGGTCTCAGCCACCAGACAGACCAGTACTTTTTCCTATAGTGTCCAAGCACGGCCACTGCTGCTGGATTGCAGGGTGGTCATAACCAGGGAAACGACCAGTGTATAATGTGATGGAAAAGTGAATCCAGCCAGCAAAGGAGGCAATATGGACAATCACAATACTTTAGTAAGTCCCTTGTATTAACTACTCTTTGTCTACATGATAAATGCCAGTTGCTGAAGTGAGACAACCTCTTTAAGGGGTTAATATGGCAGGTTCTTGTATGATATCCTTGGCACGTCGCAACATGAGCAGGTGTAATTACAACTCCAACGTCCACATTTACTTCAATGGGATGGATCAGTCCTAGTCACTTGAACAGGAGGGAACTGTCCCATTGAAATGAATAAGGACGGCTGAGTTGTAATTACACTGCTCATTGCAGCAGTTGTGTCGGCAAGGAGATAAACAGAGAAGGCAGCACTTATACGAGTTTTACGTTCTCTTCAAACAGCCTATCGGTGGGGGTGCTGGGAGTCGGACCCCCGCCGATCTGATATTGATGACCTACTATCCTGAAGATAGGTTATCAATATAAAAAAACAGCCAACACCTTTAATGGTACCATGGGTTGTATAGGAAGTACAGGCCATCATGAAGGATGCAGTGAGGGGCTGTTATTTACTAACTGACACTGCAGGGGAGCTTATATTGAGACTGGTTTCGATTTTGTAAGCTGCCTATTAGTTTGTAGTGCAATCAGTCTAGTATGTAATGTACCACTTGTGCAAAGGGTAGGGAACAGGGGGCTTATCCTTTTTCATCGGCCCACCATGGGATTGACCTGTTTCCCTACAGGCCAGTCCAAGTCTGTGTATAATAAAGACCTTGCAAAACTAGAAAAGGTGCAAGCTTTAAGGACCTTGCATGGATGATCTGGAGATGCACCCTTACAAGTGCAGTGACTGGATTTGAGGTGGCCATCAATTCTATGCTTGGTCCCCCGGACATTGTTCAGGTGTCACTATGTGTTGCTACTTTCTGGAGGGGATTGTTAGGCATGGTACACCCAATGGAAAATAAGTCCAGAGAGTCGGGTTTTGCAGTAAACCAGTGAGCTTCTTAAAGGGAGTCTGTCACCTGTTTTTCACCAATAGAACTAACAGCACTGCCCAACAGAAGATTGCAGACACATCCCAAGCATACCTGTGTGCACTTTGTGTCTGTATTACATGTCCAGCACTTTTATTCTGCCGGAAAACAGCTCCCCACAGCCCTGCTGCTGCAAGTGCCCACAGCAAACCAGACTGAAGAGGGGAGGGATGCTTTAGCTGCTCAAATCTTGGATTGAAGCCACTAGAAATATGATATAGCTGTTAGAAATTGAGTCAGGAATGAAAGTTGTTTTTACTTTCACTTTTAGTTGGGCACTTGGGAGCTGTTTTCTATCAGAATAAAAGTGCTTTTCCTGGACATGTAATACAGACACAAAGTGCACACAGGCATGTACAGGATGTGTATGCAATCTTCTGTGGGGCAGTGCTCTTAGTTATGTTGATGAAAATTAGGTGACAGACTCCCTTTAACTAAAGGAACTCCAGTGCAAAACAATACAAGCAATGCACTGAGCTGGCTTTTCCAGTGTCCTCTCTGGTAGCAGCAAATTCTGCGCTTAGGAAATGCATAAACTAGCTGTCCATCTCTTTGTTAGAAAGCTGGTACTCTGACCAAAGGGCTGGTGGCCCAGGATCTGTGGCTGGCTCCCTGGTCAAATGGCTTGTGACCCAGGGACTTTGGCAGAGTATAACCATCGCAGCATCTTTTTCTGGTCACTCATGCAATCTGTCAGAGTTTCTCCAACTAAACACTGGTCCCTATCTGATAACTAGGACCTCTGACTTTTCTACTATTATACCGTTTCTAACTGATCTAGAACCCTCTAGCGGGATGGATGAAGGTGGAGAAGCACAGCCAAACAGAAAGAATGTCACAAAGGCTGCTATAGACTTTTACTGGACCTTAATACAAGTCAATGGGAATGCCTGAGCAGTTTTCAGTAGTAAACAAGAGTCTGACAGAGCTAAACAGTCTACACAGTCAAAAGTTCACTGTGCCTGACAGGATATATCATATAAATGCAATTTAACAGTACAATGCAGTATAAAATTCATACAACAGCATAAGGCATAGTGCAAGGTGCATTAAAGTGAGTTGATGGCTTTTCATAGCAGCAATAAGGACAAATGTCTACAAATGTCCAGACTCCAAAGTACCCTTGCTCCAGGGCACTACACCTGTGCTGTTTTGTTCAGCCTTCAGTGTCATCTCAGGGAGATTTTTCAGCACGTCAGATGGTGTTGTCACACCCAAACAGACAAAGTTGTCCTCTGCTAGTGTACTAATCTACTATCTTGTCTGTTCCATGCTGTACTGCTACTGCTGACGCTACTATTGCTGCCTCTATTACTACACCATACTCTTTCCACATTTACACTGTACCGCTGCTGTTTCCAAATAATAAAATGTTATTCCAGGCTTGTTCAACTTAAACAAACGTATGTTTCTTCTGACAATTAACACTTGTGTGTGTGTATAAACATGGGTAGATATTCAGCCCCCATCAATGTGTAATTTTTGGATGCTTGTGCAGAACAAGCTGCTGTTTCTTATGACATTAAAGCCTCCTTCACATGTCAGTGTTTTGGTCAGTGATTTCCATCAGTGATTGTGAGTCAAAACCAGGACTGGAGCCTATACAGACATAAGGTATAAGGGTAAGATCTGCACCTGTTCTGTGTTTAGAGCCATACTTGGTTTTTGCTCACAATCAATTATGGAAATCACTGACCAAAACACTGATGTCTGAATGAGGCATTACATATGTGTGTGTATGAACAGGGTTAGGGATCTGTCACCATTAGGCCTCTTTCACACGAGATTGACTCTGGATGCGTTCAGGGTACTTTCAGGAAAACTTGCACCATTTTGCAAGCAAGTTCAGTCAGTTTTGCGTTCAGTTGTTCAGTTTTTTCTGCGTGGGTGCAATGCGTTTTGATGCGTTTTTCACGCACGTGATAAAAAAACTGAAGGTTTACTAACAACATCTCTTAGCAACCATCAGTGAAAAATCCACTACACTTGCTTCAGGATGCAATGCGTTTTCACTGAAGCCCCATTCACTTCTATGGGGCCAGGGCTGCGTGAAAAACGTAGAATATAGAACATGCTGCGATTTTCATGCAACGCAGAACTGATGCTGATGTACACAGACCCATTGAAATGAATGGGTCAGGATTCAGTGCGGGTGCTATGCGTTCACATCACACATTGCACCCGCGTGGAAAACTCCCTCGTGTGAAAGGGGCCTTAAGGCATAAATGTTGGACGCTTTGTCCCAACAAGCCACTGTGTTTTTCAGATAGCAATGTGTGTGTTTAAACCCCATCTGCCAATAACTGACAATTTTTAGAATGTTTTTAATAAAAAGCATAACAAATGCAACAGTGCAGCGTTGCAGTGCATCAGCCATGCGTTTACCCATAGCTATATATATCAGTGTCACTCTGACATTATTTGCTATTGCTGTTATTGTGTTAAAGAGCTTAAAAGATAGGGGTAAGGAAAGAAACTTTGTGAAAATACAAAGAGAATTACAAGATATAACAAAAATAGGAGTCCTATGAGACCTACACCAATTGTGACATACACCAATTTTCAGGCCAATTAAAGCACTTTTAAATCCTTTCTTTTTATCAAATTCAACAAATTGAACAAAAACTAATTTTAAAAAGTTTGCTCATCTCTAGTCAAATATTAGCGCTCATTCAAGTCAGTGGGTTAGTGAAAAACAAACAGACGTCATACAGACACCATCCATATGTGATCCTGATTTCACAGATGGTTTCTAGGAAACTCTGGGTGGGCATTCTTCAGGTTTTTTTTTAAATGGTGTGACATACTGATGCCATACAGATGGAAAGACGGACCAACAGAACAGATTCCATCAGGTTTTAGCACAAAGAACACCGACAAATTTTACATCTTTCACAAAATCCACACATAAATTGACCTGAGGTGTGGATCTTAAATATGCAGTTTATTCATTTATATTGCAGATTTCTGCAAGCGTTTTACCCTTTGCACTGCAAAGAGTGAAATCTGCAGCATTTTGCAGGATTTCAGTCACTAACGTTGTGGATTTTTCATTACGTGAAATTCACAGCGAACCCACTAAGATAAAAGTTGTAAAAACTTCTGTGGCTATATAAAGGTAGCACAAATATTATGCTTTACATCAGATTATGAGGGGATCCTACAGATGTGTACAGAATAGACAAACGTCAAAAACCTGGCATATTCTAAAGCTAGTATCATAGAATTAAAAAAAATTGAGACGCATGAAATGTGACCCGGTGAAACTGTATATACCCACTATCTTGGTATACTAGTAAGAAATAGGCCACTTCAGAGATGGTGAACACTGTTCATACTCAGCTCCACTGATGGGGCTTTGAATTCCTGATTTAATCCTGCCATCTACAGGCAACTTTTAAAATTGCATGTGCAATGTTTTCGATTCTGAGATATACCGTATTTTTTGCTTTATCAGACGCATTTTTCCCCCCCAAAAGTAGGGGGAAAATTGCCATGTGTCTTATAAAGCGAATACAAGTGAGTGCTTCCATTATGGAAGCGCTAACTAGTATGTATTAGGTGCCGGGACCCCCATCAGACCTCAGATCAGCCCGCCCAGCCGCATAAGGATAAAATAAAAAACTGTCTCACCTCTCCTGCGCCGCTGCTCCGCTCCGGGTCCAGCACTCCTCTGTCTTCTCCGGGCCGACTCTGCACTGTCCTGACCGCGTACAGCGTCAGGACGTAGTGCGCCCCGGAGAAGACAGAGGAGTGCCGGGCCAGGAGCGGAGCCACGGCGCAGGAGAGGTGAGAGAGTTTTTTTATTTTATCCTTATGGGGCTTGGGTGGGCTGATCTGAGGTCTCATGGGGCAGAGTGGGCTGATATTGGGGGCACAGTCGGCTAATATGGTGGCTGATGGGCTGATCTGAGGTCTGATGGGGGTAGAGTGGGCTGATATGGGGGCTGATCTGAGGTCTCATGGGGCAGAGTGGG
>ONZH01007782.1:0-32099 GCA_900303285.1 Rhinella marina
GAGAATGTGAATTCTTTCCATGTTTCGCTTCTAAAACCGGTACGACTCAATAGATTCTCTTCCTCCGGGAGAACTGAAGCTGTTGAGGCTGAGTATGAGGTACGGAGTTTTGACTCTAGGACCATACGAGGTACCACGTCCTACTTAGTGGACTGGGTTGGTTTGGGGGTTTGGGCCTGGAACGTTCTTGGGAGCCAGAAAGTATCTTAATGCCCCAGATCTTATTGCGGCCTTTTGGAGGAGAGGGGGGGCCCTCAGGGGGGGTACTGTAAGGCGCGTGCTCGACGTTGTGCGCGGTCGCTTGCCCTCCGGGCTGCGGGGTTGGTGAAGGGGCAGGGCAAATCTCAGTGCAATATCCTTGCGCCCAGTCCTACTGCAGTGAACAAGGTCTGGCACAAGGAAGTGGTCCATGCGCCAGCTCCTTGAGACCTCTGGTGACATCACTTCCGCCAGGCGTTCACAGGAAAGTATGTCAGGCACCACCTGCCTTGAGACCTCTGGTGGGTCACTTCTGTAACCACCTCTGCATTAGCTCACTACTATTTAAACCTGAGCTTCTGCTGGGCAGGGCCGGTGCCTTGTTGTTCATGTGCGACTGCTATACGGTCCGGTCCATTGCTATTGCACTGAATGTTACTGAGTGTTTGTGTGCTTCCTTGATCCGGTGCGTGGTTTCACGTGCTGCTTTTTCTGTCTGTCTTGTATGTGTGTATCACTCAGCTGTTTGAAAGCCACGCTTGTGGCCGTGCCGTAGCCCCCTCTGGAGCACGGTACACGGTGGGCGTCACTTGTCTGGAGGTTGTGAAGCCAAAGCTCTGGCTCCAGTCTCAAGCACTTTTGCGCAGTACGTGTTGAGTAAGTGTTTACCTTACTATTTATTCACTCAGACTGTTTGGCCACGCTTGGCATGCCTAGCCCCCTCCTGGAGCACGGGTACATGGTGGGCGTCGCTTGTGGAGTCTGTGAAGCCAAAGCTCTGGCTCCAGTCTCAAGCGCTTCTGCGCAGTACGTGTTGTGTAAGTGTTTACCTTACTATTTATTCACTCAGTTTTGTAAGCCACGCTTGCGGCTGCTGTAGCCCCCTCCTGGAGCACGGGTACACGGTGGGCGTCGCTTGTCTGGAGGCCTGTGAAGCCAAAGCTCTGGCTTCCAGTCTCAAGCGCTTTCTGCGCAGTACGTGTTTGTGTAATGTCCTTTACTATTCATTATCTTGCCTCCTATATCATTTCCCTTTGGGAGCAATCGTCATTGTCCGGCTGCCCAGAGTTTTGGGTCCAGGATCCCCAGTGACTCTGCCAAGTGGCAGAGTCACTTATTTATTTTAGTTGTGCCTCAGTGGCCTAACAGTATCAATCTGAATATTTATGGCATATCCTGTTGATAGTCATAGCTAGGGATGAGCGAACCGAACCGTAACGAACCAGATTCGTTACGAACTTTCCCAAAAGTTCGGTTCGTCACCGAACCGAATTTTGATAAAGTTCGTAACGAATCTGGTTAAAATAACGGCGACGCCAAATATACGCATATTTATTGAGAATGTAAGCTAATGCGTACGCTAATGCGTTAGAATTCATAAAATGCGTACACATTAGCGAACATTCTCAAATATGCGTATATTTAGGGTATGGAATATGCCGTATTCCTTACCCTAAATATACGCATATTTGAGTTTACATTCTCAAATATGCGTATATTTTGCGTCGCCGTTATTTTGAGCGAACCGAACCGTAACGAACCAGATTCTTAACGAATCTGGTAAAAAAAAAACGGCGACGCAAAACTGTACTTTTTTCACAGAATAGACCAGGATACAAGGGATTATTACTCCTATAATCCCTTGTATCCTGGTTTTCTGTGAAAAAAAAGATGTGTGACGTCACCCACACAGACCAGGAAGTGCCTGATCGCGCCGACATTTTGTCAGTGCGTCTTCAGACATCAAAGAGAAAGGAGCTCAATAGATAGAGAGGGAAAAGAGATAGCTAGATAGATAGATAGATAGATAGATAGATAGTCAAACAAGTAGATAGATACAGGGAGAGATAGAGAAGAAATAGAAAGGTTTAGTGAGAAAAGCAGGAGAGAGGAAGAGAAAGCTAGATATAGAAGTTAAGGTGATAGATAGGGAAAGAGGCTGAGAAAGCAAGAGATAGGTAGAGATAGGGAGAGGAAGTCATATAAATAAAAAAATTGTGTCATCTAGGGAGAGATAGGGTGAGAAAAAAAATTGTGAGAGAAAAGAGTCAGGACAGGTAGCATTCCTGTTCTGTGACCGTACACGCTACACGTTGCTGCTCAGCTGGGTGCTGTCAACCCCGTTAAGCCACAACAAAAACAGTTAAAAAAAACTTCAAAAAAAAGTTATAAACAAATTTAAAAAAAATTAAAAAAGTTTAAAAAAAAGATAAAAAAAGTTATAAAAAAAAAAGTTTAAAAAAGTATAAAAAAAATATATCATTACATTTTCCCCCACACAATAAAAAAATGTCCAAGCGTCCTACTTCCAGCACTTCCCAGGCAAGGAGTGCAACAGGAGGCGGTGAGGGTAGAAGAAGTGGCAGCACCAGGCCCGGTGGCAGCCGGGGTAACAGGCGTGGCAGCAGGGTGCAGCTACCCCTGACGGCCACTGGTCAAGTAAGAACCACACAGCCAGCGGTTCTAGATTGGCTTACCCAATCCTCCAGTTCCACCGCCCAAAGCTCCCAAACGAGGAGTCAAGCATCCGCTGGATCATCTGACACCACCCTTACATGGGACGGTCAGCGAGAGTCCTCTGCCCCATCCCCTGTTATTAGAATGCCACTCTCCTTTGGGGCACCTTCTGCCAGGGAACTCTTTGCAAACCTTGATCTGCCCTTGGAGTCTCTACCACTTTTTAGTGATGAGGAGGAGGAGGAAGTCCACCAAAGTCAGCGGGTGGAAGGTACTGAGACTCCAGAGGAAGTGTTGGCTGTAAGCAGTCAACAGAGCCAGGGAGGGGCATCCAGTGCCACACCTGATATCCTGTCCCAGCCACCGGAGGAAAGTAGCAGTGGTCCTGACTTTGATGATGATGTCGCTGATCGGACGTGGCGCCCTCAAGCAGCATTATCCTCAGCATCATCGGTGGAGGAAATAGAGGTGCCACCGACACAGCAACATCCCACTATTGCAAGCAACCGAGGCACAAGAGGGAGGGGTAGAAGAGAAGCTACCAGGCAGAGATCACCCTCTCAAAGCCTTGGTCCTGAGAGGGCACCCTCAGGCAGCAGTGGCAGTCAACAGCCAGCAAGACCCCCCGTGGCTGTCAGCAAACCACGGTCCTCAGTCGTCTGGCAGTTCTTCCGCCTGGGGACAGATAAGCATATTGCTTTGTGCCTGCTGTGCAATGAGAGGGTCAGTCGTGGTAGGGGTGATAATCTGGGGACAACATCCATGCGAAAGCATATGGAAAGGCAACACCAACAGGCCTGGAAGAACCGTGACCCCAATACCACCTCCTGTCATGATGCACCATACACTGCAGATCCCATCATGCAGCATCCTCTCACTGGAACTCAGGGCTCGTCAGCCTCAGTTGCCAGCAGCAGCACAGTGTCACTGCCATGTACACCGCTAATGAGGCAGCAATCCCTGACTGAGTCCATGGGCAGACGTCAGGTGTATTCCAGCAGCCATCCCATGGCCCAGAAACTGACCGGACACCTGGTTAAGCTGCTGGTGCTTCAGTCCCTGCCCTTCAACCTCGTGGACTCCCAGCCTTTCAGGGATTTCATGGTGTGTGCGCACCCCAGATGGCGAGTCCCCAGCCGCCACTACATCTCTGCAAAAGCTGTCCCATCACTGCACAGTTATGTGCAGAAAAAGGTGGGCGACTCATTGGGACTCTCGGTGTCCAAGAGTGTGCACCTGAGTGCTGATGTCTGGTCCTCAAATTATGGCCAAGGGCAGTACATGTCTGTTACTGCCCATTGGGTCAACATCCTCCCAGAAGACCATCAGGAAGTTGGCCCATTCTTGCCACTGTCACCTCCACGGTGCTTTAGGGGGCCAGCAGCGGGAAGCAGAAGTTCTGCCTCCACCACCTTGCAAACATCCGCCGCTTCTACTGCATTACAACCTGCCCCGGTGTCTTACCACCGATGTCAGGCCCGGCGCTCTCAGGCTGTCCTCCATTTGGTGAGCCTGGGTGAAAGGAGACACAGTGGGCAGGAGCTCCTCCGGACCATCAGGGAGGAGGTAGATCAATGGCTGACCCCACGTCAACTAACGGTGGGAAGTGTGGTAGCAGACAATGGGAGGAACATTGTCTCTGCAGTGCAGCAGGGAGGGCTGAGTCATACACCTTGTATGGCACATGTGATAAACCTCATAGTGCACAGGTTTCTTCGATCATTTCCTGCACTACAAGACCTTATGAGGATGTCACGCAGAGTGTGCAAACACTTCAGCCACTCCTACACTGCAAGGAACACCCTGCTCAGGATCCAGAGACAGCGCAGTCTGCCCCAACATCGGCTAATCTGCGACGTGCCAACACGCTGGAATTCTGCCCTCCATATGCTGGACCGCCTGTACGAGCAAAGGTCAGCCGTTACAGACTACCTCATGGGGCAATCAGGCAGCTTCACGCCACACTGCGACTTCCAAGTCACACACTGGCAGATGATGCGTGAAGTCTGCCAATTGTTGATCCCTTTTGAGGACGCAACTTTGTTTGTGAGCAGGAATGACTATGGGATCAACGACATCATCCCACTCGTCCATGTTCTGGAAAGTGCGCTGAAAAGCATCATCAGCGAGGATTCCCAGGCCACCACTCCAAGGCTGAACATCGCCTTGAGCCCAGAGATGGATGAAGTGCAGATGGAGGGTGAGGAGGAGGAAGATGTCCATGCCCAGCCATTCCACACACCGCCACCTGGCTTCTCTGCCTCTCAATCACAGGAGGAGATGGAGGATGAGGTGGTAGAGGAAGCGGAGGAAGACCCCAGCAGACCCTGGAACTATACCGAGGACAGTGGAGAGGAGAGGCGCTCATTGTCCTTGGTGCAGATGGCAAGGTGCCTACGGGAGTGTCTGAGGAGTGACAGCCGGATTGTGGACATCCGCCAGAGGGACCAATACTGGCTGGCCACCCTGGTGGACCCTCGCTTCCGCCGCAAAATGGCGGAATTTTTCCCACCATCAGAGAGGGAGGCAAAACTGGGGTACTACCGGGACCTACTCACCAGACAGCTGGTCTCTACTTACCAGCGAGACCAGCCAGGTTCCCAGACAACATCCGCTCGGGGGGAACCAGCGCGCTCCACTACCACCACCACTAGTGGAGGCGTGAGAAGTCGCTACAGCCTCCAAACGCTGATGAGCGATTTCATGCAGCCAGCTGCTGAAGAGGGGACACAACACCGGACTCATGGCGTGGACCAGCATGAGCTCACCCACCAGGTCACTGCCTACCTGGATTGTACCCTGCCCCAAAGTGTCACCAACCCCGTGCAGTACTGGGCAGAGAAACTGGACATTTGGCCTCAACTGGCAGAGTTTTCTTTGGCTCTGCTGTCCTGCCCAGCCAGTAGTGTCGCGTCAGAGAGGGTGTTCAGTGTGGCGGGTAACATTGTAACACCGCAAAGAACGAGGCTCTCTTGCCACAGTGTTGAGATGCTGACTTTTATAAAGATGAATCGTGCCTGGATTACATCGGATTATACCACCCCCCTGCCTGATGTGAATGACTAAGTCATCAGTCACCCGTCTTGCATGGCAATCCGTGTGTCCAAGAAAATGACCTTAAGATCCCAAATATGTGCCCAACGTAAAAATCCGTAATTTAACTTATTAAGTAATGTTCCCCCCTTAGACCCCAAATTAAAAAAAAAATCACCTTAAAAATTCCCTACTTAATTCGGATACATTTAAATAAACAGAACCCCATCTCCAAATTTCATGCCCATGGTGTGTTGGCCATTTAACATCTCCACACCAGCTTAATGCCTCACACCGGTGCACCGTCCAACCCATACCCCAAGAACAGTACCATCCCTAAAATAATCCCCACGACTATGCTTCACAAAGTGGGGATTTCACCTATTGTGAACTATAGCCGTGGGGTTCTATCCCTGGCTTATGTGCCAAGGAACACTACTCACCGTTTTGTGAGCGGGTACTAACTGTTCTTGAGGTATTTTGTTGATATCATGAGAGTAGTAAAATCTCGCACCGCAAATCCCGATGGGGTTCTTCTCTGTGCGAATGATTTCACGCCTCTCATGCAGTCATGCGTGGAATAAGGCTGTCTATGGGGTATATATCACGGAGGCTGCTGTCCTTCAACTGTGATATAAAAAACCTCCACACTTAGTTACAGCAACAAACAGTTGCTGAATGGCAGGTTTACTTGCCTTATTTACGGGTGCCTTTACAATGGGATGCTTTTTTGGGGTTCTCTGCTGCCTAAAATCCACAGCGCATCGTTGGCTGATTTTATGCCACCTTCCGTACTATGGGGCTGGACGCAAATACCCAGTTCAGCGCAGAACTGCGTATGTCCAGACGGCACCATAGTACTTAACGCCGTTTGGTGAACGGTATAAAAATGCCCTGTGGATTTTACTCAGCAGACCCGCAGCCCCATGTGAAGGTACCCATAGGGTGAGGTTTTTTGGGAGTGACCAAAGAGAGGGTGGGAAGGTCACTCCCATACCCCATCAGGGGTTTTTCCCCTACCCATTTTAAAAGATAAGTCCAGGCAATTAATTACTTTCTGTGCCCTTATTTGACCCAGAAACTTAGGCCCCATTCACACGACTGTAAGTGAATGGGCCGTATCTATCCGCAATTTGCGGATAGATACGGCCCCATTCACTTACGGTCGTGTGAATGGGGCCTTATAAATTGCACGGACTTATCCTTTAAGCCAGCTGGTGACAGCACTAAAAAAAAACAAAAGCATACATCCATTGGTTTGGGCGCTGCACTCGGTTAGGACATCAAACTGGTGTAACAAAGATATATATATATGTCTTGCCAACAGCCATAGGCCCAGATTCAACTGGTTTTACACCAGAGTAGTTGCGTCAATTTGTAAAGCGAGTGGCAGTGAGGTGTCCATTTCATGAAAATTGGACACGTATTTTTGTATAATGGAACTGGCATAAAGCCTTCTTGAATTTGTGCCTTTTTAAATGTCCTTTCTTCACCTCATGGATTCTGTGGGTGAGGTTGTCTGTCTATTTCACCGTATCCGTATCCTACTAGACTAGCTGTAATGTTAGAGGGTTTTTTTAACGTTGACTGTCCTGTGCTGAACTCAACATCAACTTTTTGTCATGTATAAAAACTGATTTTTACAAGCGTGCATATTCTTAGCTTCCAACTTCAGTTCTCTGTACTAGGCCCTTCTGGGTCCAAAAGAATACTGCTCTTACTAATGCCCCCACCATCAATTGTCTATTTGGAAACATACTGGGTGCAATCAAGTGCTGCCTCCTCCTCCTCCTCAACTTGTCTCTTCTCAACCCTACTGGTTCACCAGCAGTCCCTCAAAAATAATGTTTTAGGGTCTGTTCACCACCAGGCCTTCAACCATAATTTTTTCAAGGGTCTGTTCACCACCAGTCCCTCCAAAATAATGTTTCAGGGTCTGTTCACCACCAGGCCTTCAACCATAATTTTTTAAAGGGTCTGTTCACCACCAGGCCTTCAACCATAATGTTTTCAAGGGACTGTTCACCACCAGTCCCTCAAAAATAATGTTTTAGGGTCTGTTCACCACCAGGCCATCAACCATAATTTTTTCAAGGGTCTGTTCACCACCAGGCCTTCTACCATAATGTTTTCAATGGTCTGTTTACCACCAGGCCTTCAACCATAATTTTTTCAAGGGTCTGTTCACCACCAGGCCTTCAACCATAATGTTTTCAAGGGACTGTTCACCACCAGTCCCTCAAAAATAATGTTTTAGGGTCTGTTCACCACCAGGCCTTCTACCATAATGTTTTCAAGGGTCTGTTCCCCACCAGGCCTTCTACCATAATGTTTTCAAGGGTCTGTTCACCACCAGGCCATCAATCTTAATTTTTCACGGGTGTGACTGATGCCCTCCTTTATGTGTAATAAAAGGTGTATCTGAGTGCCTGTTCCTTGTAATTTTTGGCAGACTTGTCACTTTGTGCATAGGCTTTATGAGTGTATGAGTCCCACGACAAGAACAATTGTTCCACAATGTGAATGACGCCCTTCTTTATACCCGTTGTATTGGAGTGCCTGTTCCGCTTAATTTTTGGCAGCACTTGCACTTTACGTACAAGTCAATATATGTTTCATAACAGGATTTCTTCACAGTATGTCAGGAAGGGGTTAAAGGTGTTGAAAAACAAATAAAAAAACATGTTCTGAATAATTTTAGTAGTAATACTACTACTAATAATATTATAATAATAATAATAACAACAATTGGAATTGACCAAAAAAATACAAAACATAAATACAAAAAAAATTAAATAGGCCGTTGATGGCGTGTATCCATCATTTGAAGAAGCTCCTGGTGGTCCAGGTGGAGGCTTCTAATGAGGCGGGAGGCAGCCCGGAGTTTGTCCCCGAATCGCCTCAGGGCTGCCTCGACTTCAAAATCAGTGGGTATATCTGTAGGGATGGGAACAGTTATATAATCAGTATTATCAAGTTAAAAGGGGTTGTCCCACAAAAAATATTCTAAACTTTCATTGCAGCACCTGGATCTGAATACTTTAGCTGTTGCATGTCATTAAATATTTTGTATATCTACTAGAACTGACTCAATTATTCAGTGAAATGTATTTTTATGGAGCTATTTTTTTTCTTATTTCTTAGACCTGCTCACTGAGAAGGCCGCACATGCTCAGTTTAAATCTTCAACTGCCTCCTGTCCTGACCTGTGATAGGGAGAGATGGACAGGAGTCTTGACATGCAGCAGAATAGACAATAGTCACACTACCCAGTAACCAGCTTGATGTAGCAGAGTAATTGGGGCAGATCTCTGGATCTATGTGAGGTGCAGGGCTGTTTCTCGCTTTGTTAAAAAGAGATTGCCAATGTACTATAATATTATGTGATGTATGTCACCTTTTTCTTAAATATTTTTGGTGTAACTCAAGTTTCTACTTCTTTCACTATGTCCCGTGGTCAGCTGTCTTTGCATCCATAAGAAGCAGAGACGGGTGACGGTAAGCAGGGAGCAGTCCCTTCACCTTCCCCGACGTCCAGTGTAATGTCTCCTTGTGGCTGCCCACATACAGTATAATGTCTTCTCCTTGTGGCCCCAAGTGTTTTTTTATTCTAAATGGGTATTATTTATTGCAATACATTTCTTAATATCTTTATTGTGGGAATATTTTTGATATCGCCCACTCCAGACACATTAGATGCAGCATGAGCACGTCTTTGAGTCTGTGTGTAGGAGGACGAAGCACTAACTATGAAGGGGCATATATCTAAGGGTACTTTCATATTAGCGCGAGAGATCCGGTGGGCTGCTACGGCCAGGAACAGCCCAACGGATCTCTCCGGATCCAGCATTTGCCTGACACAAAAAGGAGAACGGCCAACCCCATCAACAATAATGGGTGACGGTGCTGAACCAGTCGCTATCCAGCAAGAACACCGGGAATTTGCAGGGCAAATACCGCGGATCAGCCTGCCGGATCACCACCACATATGTGAAAGTAGCCTAAGGCAAATTACTGTGAAGGGGCACGTATCTGAGAATATCTTCACTTGTTTGAGTGGAGTTAGAGGCGTAGCCTAGCATGAAAGAAAATTTCTGCAGCGCACCACGCACGCCCACGTTGTCCTTCTATACGGTTTTCATTATTGGCACTGGTATCAGGGTTGCCAACCAAAAATTTTTTTTTTTCTGGACAACTTTGGACAACTTATCCCAAAATCACGGACGGTCAACATTTTTAAAGGAAAAATTTGAAAACCATAATGAAGGATAAATATAAAGTAATAAAGGTCTACTCTATAGCTCAATATACTGATCAGAACTCATTACCACCATTTACTGTGAGCTGAAAAATGATGATAATTACCACCAAAATAATCTAGTATCACCAGCCTCTAAAAAATCACGGACCCCTATATTTTTTTCACGGACATAGGAAAAAAGTTGCCTATTTTTACGGACTGTCCAGAAATTTGTGGACAGTTGGCAACCCGGACTGGTATATATACAATACAGTACACTAATTTATTAACATGATTTTACTTTTTAAATATTTTTTTACTTACCCCTTCTTATCTCCTCCCGTATCTCCTTTAGCCACTCTGGGGTTTTTATTTTTAGATCCGACCATCGGCGTTGGATCTGGCCCAGGGTCCTCACAGTCCTACACCGATGTAGCAGGCCTCGGATCACCACCTCTATGACCTCCTTTTTGTGGACATGTTGATGGCGGTGTGGGCCATCATAGTTCTCCCGGTCCATGACACGGACCATGTATTTGAGCTCCTCTGAGCTAAAAGCAGCTGCTCTTCTTGCCATCGCTATGCCTCTACGTCGTGCGTGCGTATGTACGTACGAATAGTACGCTAAACATTTGTACGCTAATGCGTACGTATTCCGTCAAGTAGCGTACTTATAACTACGCTACACTGTATGTTCGTTACTGGAGTAGGAATGTTCGCAGACGCAGTGTATTTGTACGCTAATGCGTACATATTCAGTTAAGTAGCGTACCTTTGACAACGCTACACTGTATGTTCGTTACTTGAGTAGGAATGTTCGCATTAGCGTACGCATTAGTTTAAATTCTCAAATATGCGTATATTTTGCTTCGCCGTTGTTGAAGTCACTTTGATTTTTTCTACTTTTTTCATTGTAATAGCAACTGCAAGTAAACGAAACTATACCCTACCAGACTCCCATTATTGTTGCAGCAATTATTCAGCCGTTATAGCAAGGTTCGTTTTAGGTTCGGTTCGTACGAATCCGAACTTCAAGAAAATTCACCGAACCGAACTTTTCAAAAGTTCGCTCATCCCTAGTCATAGCCATAGACATTGCATAAACTTCCAGATGGGACAACCCATTTACGTACACAATTTTGTCTTTGATACATTGGCCTTATGGAGTTATGTACATGAGTTTCTATGGATCACATGGGGTTTCTTAGCTCTCCACCCATATATTTACTTTGTTGTTCCCTGCAGCTAAGTCTCGTGACATTTGTACAGCAATTAGAAGACACTCTTTTCTATACTGTGGTGCACAGTCCGTATTGCTCTTCTGATCTGACAGTGGCCTGAGGGGAACAAAATTCTCTTTTTCATTCTGTCAGAGGTGCCTTAATCAGACCACTTGCCCATTAAAAAAAATACTATCAAAGAACACATTCTACTATGTTGTCTGCTTGATTTAGTTTATATAGGTCTACTGTCACTAGGTAAAATGCATGGAGATTGAAAAAAATATTTCTTATTACTTATATATACTGTATATATTACTTATTTCTTAATAAGAAATGACAACATATTTTTTAAAATTTGTGACATCAAAAAAGTGTACCATCACTGCATATAGTTCAAATCTGGAAGATAAATGTAACCGTAGTATTTCCATATCACATAAATTATGTTACATTTTTCCATAATCATAATATTAGACAACTTATCCACTTGGAAAAATTATAGATATGCAAAGAGTAGATAAATTGTATGGTGGTTAAATCTCATAGTATCCACCATAATCAAGGTAATGGCTTTTAAGACTATACACTATTCTAATGGAAGTGGCAGTATGGGGATCAGCTGCTGCGGCTGTGGCAGCAGCAGCCGCCATACGGTACAGAACATCCAGTACAGAGCAGGCAGACAACGGTAGTGGCATGATGGCGGTGGCAGCAGTCATGTGGTATGGAACATGATGGTAGGCAGGCAGACAGTGGCATAATGGCGGCAGCAGCCATATGGTATGGAACATCATGGTAGGCAGGCAGACAGTGGCAGTGGCATGATGGGGCACCATCAGCAATGACAGATCTAGTCATCAGCCTCAGCCAGAGTAGTGTAAAAATCTTCATGAATCCATGCCTCATTCATTTTCACAGAATTGATGTTTTGTACACTGGCGGAGGACAACTTTGTCCATTTAGTTGTCACAGTGCCCCCTGCAGCACTGAAAATCCTTTCTAAGATAACACTGGAGGCTGTACAAGAGGTAACAGAAAGCATACTAGGTCAGTTATAAAAAAAATTGATTTGTTACGAATTACTGCATAGCAAATTTCATTCCATTATATGTAGCAGGCACAATGAAGGGGAACAGCAATTGTGCCACCTTCTTTATTGATCCCTTTATATGCTGCGCTCATCGTTGATCGCGGTATCTGACATTAACATTGAGGCATTTCAGGAGTTAGTCAGTAGTAAAAATAAAGTACATACTCACCTCGCGGAGAGGCCTTCACGGCCATCTTAATTGGAGAAAACATGTCACCACGTGCTAGATTTTGCACAGTTTCTTCTATCTAGATCGCTATGATGGCCTCTCCGCAAGCAAATGGATGGCAAAGCAAGCAAATGGAGGCGAGTATGTATTTTTTACTGCCATTTCAGGAAAAATTGATTTGTTACCTTGTAGTGCAAAGAAATTCGGCTTCATGACTTATCAAATTTTCCCTGAAATTCGGATCGAAGTCAATTCATTATAGTTCAAATTCACTCAACACTAATAGCAGAAATGGTGGGATGTCGGTTACCCTGCAGAGGGTATACAGGGACTTTCTAGTCAGACGTACACTCGCTGAAAGCTGTGGCAAGCTGTGTACTCAGTGTTTCCTGGTAAAAAAAGTATTTGGCCTCCCTTTCAGTAACAATGGGGCGGCCAGCAAAATGCATACACTGTTCTTCTTCCGTCGTCCCTTGTTGCTTCAGCGTGAGGGTCTGCTCTAAGATAAATTTCAGGGGGATGACATAGTTTATGCTGCAGTTGTCCCTACTGCTAAATCTAGTGGCCTCTTCAAAGTTCTTCAGTACGCGACAGGCGTCTCTGATGAGTTGCCACTGCCTGACCTCGAAACAACACATGCTCACTGCTGAAGTGGATTGTGCATAACAACATTTTACGCTGCTCGTATAGACACTAGCATACTGAAGCTGGAATTCCTACAAGTCGGAGCATCGTGGATCAAAAGGTACAATGGTAGACTGTTCTGTCGCTGCTTGTCCAGGAGGGCATTCTTGAATGGTTGAAATGCGAGAGCAGTCTCCTGGACATAGCCAGCATCCTCTGCAAGCCAGTATACTTTTTCAAAAAGCATTGCATGGCTAAATTAATCAAGTGCGCCATGCAGGGAGCATGTGTTATTTCCCCAAGATTCAATGCAGTCACAATGTTCCTCCATTGTCACTGACCATCTTCCAAATGTGGAGTTGGTGTGGAGACGGCCAGCGGGATTTTTGCTGCTTGATGCACTTTAGCAAGTGATAAGCAGTGTGTCTACTCTTGCCCAGGCCGATCAGCTGTAACATGGTCCGGTGCCCTGCTGCTGTTGGGGGATGGGAGGAGGAGGAGGTGGAGTAGGCGGATAAGCAGCTAGTGTGGGAACCAGACTGACACAAACGTGGAGGTGTCAACTGTACCTAACCTTCTTGCTGTGGTGGTGCCTTGTTTCTGCTGCAAAAATATTGTCTCAGTAGGCTGTGAAAGACATTTACTGTCACTGCCGGTAACAGCTGCTCCAGGTGTCCACAGTGGTGTGACGGTGAGTATTGCAATTTCAAACAATTGTTTAAAAAAAATGGACAGCCAGGCAGAAGTATAAATATTATACAGCATAATTAAATTTTGGTGAAAGAGTAGAACTGCACTACTATTACAACATCTAAGTGGTATGGCAGCAACTGCACACTCAGCAGTTTGACCAGGTGGGAGTGCAGCTTGTACACAAGCTAATTTCTGGTCGCAAATAGTTTTCTTGTACCCACACATTCCATTATTAATGTCTCTCAATGGAATCGAGGACAAAGAGAAATCTTAGCAGGAGAAGAAGCTGATGACGAGGATGACGGTCTGATGCAATAATGTGTCAGCTAACACAGATAGAACAATGCACTGTTTGCAGCAAATTGTCTTTCAACTATGCATGTAATATCACTGGTTCAATAATTACATTTTTGTACAAAAATGCCTATGGAAAACTAGGTCTGATCTATTATGTGTCTGCTAATACAGATAGCACAATGTAGCATTTTGGTGAATTTTCTCTCAAATAGTCATTCAATATCATAGGTATGAAAATGCTGTTATTGCCATAAAATGCTATTGCAACATGTTTAATAACACAGATATAGTGCACTAAAAAAATGTGTAATTGCTCAGTGTTTGCAGCAGAATGTTTTGGGGTGCTGTGCTGGCAATAATGAACTTTAAAATGAACTTGGCATTATAAGCACCACCAAAACTATATGTCAGTCTGTTCCTCCTGCTCTTTAAAATGTTGCCTGTAGCTCAGGCACTATGTTCAATGTGATAGGTACCCTCTAAAGCAGGGGTGCACAACGTTTTCTGGTTGGGGGCCACATTGCCAGACTGAACCATTGATGAGGGCTGAAAATTAAATTTAAAGGGGTATTAACAACTGAAATACTGTATTTATGGCATACTGAATACACAGTATATATAATTAATGTCTAGTTACAGTCCCAAGACCCCCATACAATGGGAGAAATACATAAAAAATGCATGTGAGCAGCCACAAGACATAGACATGCATGTCTGTTACCAGATGGTTGGGGGGCGCACAGAATGGTAACAAGGGCCCCATGTCCCCAGGCCGCAGGTTGTGCACCCCTGCTCTAAAGAGTCTTTTTCAGGACCCAGCGGGTCTTGCAAACCCACTTAGAAAGGGAACCTGTCACGTTGAACATGGTGTATGCCATGGTAGGAGCCAAAGGTATCATGCTATAGAGCAGGAAAAGCTACGCAGATTGATATGTAGTTTTGCAGAAAAAGATTCAGTCTAACCTGCAGTTTAAATCCCTCCTTATCCTATGCTTTAAAGTCAATTAGATGATCCTATCAGTGACTGACAGCTATCTGTGTACACACAGTAATAGAGGGAAGGCTGTCAATCACTGATAGGACTGCCTCCTGTGTTCTAGTCCTGAACACAGAGGAAGTGACATCCTGTCCATAGCCAAGCCAAAAACCTGGTAAAGGAAGTGACATCGGTGAAAGCAGAATTTTCAGAAGAGGAGCATCACCTGACCAGGTTATGGAGAGGTGACTTCAGCAGTAAGTATATTATAAGCTTTCTTCTTTCTAGTAATGTGTAACCCCTTTATTTCTTTTTTAATACTAAACAAAGGCTGAATCTATTTCCTAATGAGAAAATATTGCCATTCTTCTCCCTTGTCTTAAAATTTTGTTACCATAAGAACAAAATATTCACGAAGAACTGCAGTGTCTCCTCAGCAAATTTTGTGATGAAAGTAATTATAAGTCTTTGTGCGCGCTATTATGGATAAGGCTCACAGAACATAGCGAAAGATAGATTGTTTAATGTTTGTTTAGATTTTGGCCCTGTAGGGATCCTGAATTAGGCAATTCTGGTCCTCTGTTCACATTCATTAATGCGTGTCTTCCGATCTGACAACTGAATAGAAGATGCATTAGAAGGATTAGCAGTTTGTAGGTGGAAACGCAGGCTTCCTTCAACCCCCTGGTGTTTTTACTTTACAGAAAATGGTTGTCTGAAGGAAGGCAGATGTAGCTCACTACTCTATATTAACAACTAATCTACAGCTCACAGAGCCAAGCATGCATTTGGTAACTGTCTCGAGCAATTCCCTTAAATTCTCTAATTCGCCGCAACATATTGTCCATCACTTTAAAGGTAAGATCATGTTGTCTATGCTGAGACAGAGCTGGTATCTGCTACAGATAAATGTCTCTTAGCCGCCTTCCTCTGCTCTTGATACTTTTTCAAGTGCTAAATAACAGCTGTTGGATTACATTGTAAATCAAGTTCAATTCACCTACTCAGAGTAGAAAAATCTCCAGGGAGGTATGCTTCATGAGTGTCCTACGGACAAACTAAGTGCTAAATAACATGAGGTTTTTACATTTTAATTATTATAAATCATTAATGCAAACACTTAACAAGGCAAAAGTGCATACAATTAAATATTTTACTATTTTCCCCTGAGTGACGGTATAGTGGAAAAGCAATAGGCATTCAAGCATTGCTCTTCTGCACAAATTACATATTAACATTTTTCATTACATTTCTAAATGAAGTGCTGGATGTGCGCTAGGCAGTATATACGAGAGCTGAGCTATACTAAAAAAAATCTGTGTCAAAATGGACTGTTAAAAAATAACTACCCTTAATACAATGTATTAATATTTTTTGCAGCATGAATGTTATATAATGTGCCTAGACCTAATACAATAAATATAGAAATCTCTCAAAAAGCTACCGCATTATAAGAGTAAAATGCTGTAATTGTATATGATTTTCTATTGTATTCGTATGAATGTTATCAGTTCGAACATATTGAACAAAAAATATAATCAGATCGAGATAAAAAGAACAATAATTCACCTGCTGGTCCATCCATACACCCTCTTAAAAAAAATTAAAAACCAGAACCCCAACCTCCAGTACTGACAATTAGTGGCCATCTTCCTCCTTAACCCCTTGATCTAGAGGTGCATTGCTGGTATATGGCATATTGTTTGCACAGTACTTACCAGTGGGAGTTTGGTGAGGGTACGTATCCCTTCTCTTTTTATCTTATTTTCAGTCCTTTCTTTAAAAACAATTGTGCCTGAACAACCTCGTTAATGGGAAAACAGTTTTTCGGAGCCATTCAGCTCCTTCATGCCATCCAGAGTCCAAATTGTATAAAGGGGTTTTCATATCTGAAACATTTATGTCAGATAAATGTCAATTCCAAAAGTCTTCAAAGTGAAGGGACAACAAGCTGAGGATCAAGGTTGCCATACTGCTTTTTTTTTTTTTCTGCACAACTTATCCCAAAATCACGGACACCCAACATTTTTTTTATGGACAAATCGTATAACCATAATGAATGATACAGTCCATGTGTATAGTTTAATATACTGATAGGAATTCATTACCAGCATTTACTGTGAGCTGTAAAATGATGATAATTACCACCAAAATAGTCTAGTCAATTACCACCAGCCTCAAAAAAAAATCACGGACATGTCTATTTTTTTTCACGGACACAGGAAAAAAAATCACCTATTTTTATTTGCTCTCCAGAAATTTCTGGATGGTTGTCAACCCTGCTGAGGATGTGCTGCCACCCTCAATTCACCACTATGTGAGTTCTGAAAATAGTGACGCTCACATAGCTTGGCTATTTTCAGAAGCCCTATTGTGGTGAATGGAGGGTGGGGGAAAAAAACTTTTTTAAGTCTATTACCTGCCAGCCCGTGGGTGACTATGTGGCCACTCAATTCTTGGTTATTTAAGAAGTGGCATGGTGACTTCCTATTTTCTAAAAGTGCTGTTGGTGCGTCATCCCTTGAATTTCTAAAACGAAGATGCACAGCAGTCTCCAGCGCCATAGAGAAAGACATAAGTCCATTTATATCTTAATAATATAAAAATGAATTTCTGTCTGTCTGTCTGTCTGTTCTCTATGCACGACCAAACTACTGGACCGATTTTCACCAAATTCGGCACACAGGTACATCAGGTGTCCGGGAAGGTTTTAGACCAGGTCTCATCTCTCTAGGACGTACCGTTCCCGAGATATTCCCAAAATATGATCTCCAACTGCCATTCTCTGCAAAGCCACACAGGGAGGGCAGGTTTCCATAACAACCAGGTAATTATCAGCAGCTGAGGATCTCATCCATTTCTATTCACTGACACTGTTAAAGGTATTCCGGTTACCATAAATATAACTTATGTGTTTTTCTATTACTACAGTTCAGTAGTAATAAAAGATGTTTTCCTCCACTGCTGCCTATTGCGTGGGCTCATAAATAAGCATGGTATTGACCTTTAATTCAGGCCACCCTAAAAGAAGTACTTAAAACCCCCGCCCCAGGTCTCACTAAGCCACACCCCCAACTCTGTCAGGCCACACCCCCTTTCACTCCGCAGCCAACAGAGATTGAAAAAATAAAGGTAAAAATCAACTTCTGTCAGCTGCAGGGATGGGTGGGAGGTTGACTTTCTTTCTGCAACAACACACACAAACATTAAATAAAATAGATTAAATCCACCCATGCGAAGCGTCTTGCTAATCCACGCCCCCGACTCTGTCAGGTTACGCCACCTCCCACTCCGCAGCCAACGGGGATTGAAAAAATAAAGGTAAAAATAAACTTCTGTTTGCTGCAGGGGTGGGAGGGTGAATTTCTCTCTGCAACGACACACAAAAAATTTAGATGAAATAGACTAATTATAGACTACAACCGTTCGAAGTGTCTTGCTAAGCCACGCCCCAACTCTGTCAGGCCACGCCCCCTCTCACTCCGCAGCCATTCTGCAACAACACACAGAAACATTAAATGAAATAGATTAAATGCACCTATGCGAAGCGCTTTGCTAAGCCACGCCCCGACTCTGTAAGGCCACGACCCCTCCCACTCCGCAGCCAACAGGGATTGAAAAAATAAAGGTAAAAATCAACTTCTGTCAGCTGCAGGGATGGGTGGGAGGTTGACTTTCTTTCTGCAACAACACACACAAACATTAAATAAAATAGATTAAATCCACCCATGCGAAGCGTCTTGCTAATCCACGCCCCCGACTCTGTCAGGTTACGCCACCTCCCACTCCGCAGCCAACGGGGATTGAAAAAATAAAGGTAAAAATAAACTTCTGTTTGCTGCAGGGGTGGGAGGGTGAATTTCTCTCTGCAACGACACACAAAAATTTTAGATAAAATAGACTAATTATAGACTACAACTGTTCGAATCGTCTTGCTAAGTCATGCCCCCAACTCTGTCAGACCACGCCCCCTCCCACTCTGCAGCCATTCTGCAACGACACACAGAACCATTAAATGAAATAGATTAAATCACCTATGCGAAGCGCTTTGCTAAGCCACACCCCCAACTCTGTCAGGTCATGCCCCCTCCCACTCCGCAGCCAACAGGGATTGAAAGAATGAAGGGAAAAATAAACTTCTGTCAGCTGCAGGGGTGGGAGGGTGAATATCTCTCTGCAATGACGCACAAAATTTTAGATGAAATAGACTAATTTCAGACTACAACCGTTCGAAGCATCTTGATAATCCACACCCCCAACTCTGTCAGGCCACGCCCCCTCCCACTCCGCAGGCAATGGGCATTGAAAAAAAATCAGCTGCAGGGGTGGGAGGGTGAATTTCTCTCTGCAACGACACACAAAAATCGTAGATGAAATTGACTAATTTTAGACTACGACCATTCAGTACTAATAAAAGATGTTTTTTTCCACTGCTACCCATTGCGGGTCCTCATAAATTACCATGTCATCGACCTGTAATTCATGCCACTCTGACCCCCGCCCCAGATCTCGCAAAACCACACTCCGACTCTGTCAGGCCACGCCCCCTCCCACTCCGCAGCCAACGGGGATTGAAAAAATGAAGGTAAAAATCAACTTCTGTCAGCTGCAGGGGTGGGAGGGAGGTTGGATTTCTTTCTGCAACAACATACAGAAACATTAAATAAAATAGATTAAATATACCCGTGCAAAGCAATGTTTTCTTCCACTGTTACCCATGGTGTGTCCTCATAAATTACCATGGCATCGACCTGTAATTCTGGCCACCATCAAAAGAAGGACTTAAAACCCCGCCCCAGGTCTTGCAACGTCACGCCCCCGACTCAGTCAGGCCATGACCCCTCCTACTCCGCAGCCAATGGAGATTGAACAATTGAAGGTAAAAATCAACATCTGTCAGCTGCAGGGATGGGAGGGAGGAGGACTTTCTCTCTGCAACGACACACAGAAACATTAAATGAAATACATTAAATATACCTGCGCAAAGCAATGTTTTCTTTCACTGCTACCCATTGTGTTTCCTCAAATTACCATGGCATTAACCTATAATTCAGGCCACCCTGAAATGAAGGACTTAACCCCCCCCCCGTGTCCCATTAAACCACACCCCTCCCACTCCACAGCCAATAGGGATTGAAAAAATGAAGGTAAAAATCAATTTCTGTCAGCTGCATTGACTTTCTCTCTGCAACGACACACAGAAACATTAAATAAATAGATGAAATATACCCAGGCGAAGCCGGGTCTTTCTGCTAGTTCTTTTATAGTTTTTAAACGCTATGGCTTTAATGTACCGACATGTGGAGACCATGAAAAGAGACACTTGTTTCTCTGCCAGAGTTTTGTTTTTCATCTGTATTAAAAATAATATTTTGTGATAATTACTAATAAGTGCAGATAACAAGCACATATCCCAGCATATATTGTTTCCATTAAACTATCTATTTGAAAACATGAATAGCGATAATTATGGTAAATATTTCTGTATCCGAATAAACAAACAGAATGAAAAAAATCTGTTGCTTTGCATACAAAGCTGAACAACAACATAGAAAATGCACTAAAGTCGAACAATACGATCACAGAGCAGTTATGTAAATGTGTTTCACTTATTGGAAATGGTCCAAACAATAAGCAGATTACTGATTGGATGAAGATATAATTCCCATTCACTTGAGTTAGGAAGGGCTCTGTGCAATATTAATTGCTAGATCAATTAAAACATTTCAGCAACATCTCTGGTTCACTGTCAGCTTTCAGCGACAGTAAGCAGGGGTGGACTTTACCACCACACCACACCACCCAATCAAATGGGCTCCCCCTGCTGGCTGCAAGCATATGGATGAATAAAGGGGCTGGTGTTCAGCATGGGATGGAGTTTAGCAGTGTGAAAGGGTGAAGTTTATCGCTTTAGTGAGGGCACCAGACATAACTTCGCTTGGACACCCAACCCAAAAATGCCAAATCTTCCTTTTTTTTATGCTAATTCCATTTCATAAAAAATAAGAGGGTAACCACAGACAAGGTATTTTAGTAATATATTTTGCTGTAGCTTTAAGGGGTTGTCTAATAAGGCATGAAGTCATTGTCCCACACAGGGGTGCCATTCAACAATCCACAGAGGAAAGCTGCTGACATCAGCTCTTACTCTGGTAGACCTGGCCAGTCTTGGGATATGAATGTACAATCTATACCTGCTGTGATCATGTGAGCCAGACTGGCTTCAACTCAAAAAGGGGTTGCCAAGATTGTATTGGAAATATGTGGAACTAAAGGCGGCATGGAAAGTTCTGTTGTATTTTTAATGATTTATATTTTATATTACATCTACCTATACATATAATTACATCTATACACACACCACGTTATGAACTCCGGTCTCTGAGCAGCCTTCTGTGACAGCTGATGAATAACTATGCTGTTCTTTCTGCCTTTCACCAAGGAATATTTTAAAGTATTTTATTAGGCCCCTAGCTCCTGCAGGAGATCCTATAATGCACCAGTAATGGCCTTAATTACTGTCATACTTTGTATTGCCAATGATTGAACACAAGTGAACAGACGCCATACAAGTAACATTAACCAGAAATTATTATGCCAGCAATAGAGTATTGGCATAATCTGTTTAGCTGCCTCTCTTTGGTCCTATCTTGAGCAATATGACTGGAGATTTTTTTTAAAATCCTCTACTAACCAGCTCAGGGATAGGGTAGAGAGAGGGGAGATAATGTAACTGATTTACAGAAGATAAATGCTGGAAACCTACCAGTAACAGGTAGTTGCTGCTTCTCCAAGAAGTCCTGAAAAATATTCACTGCATCTCTTTCTTCCTGTGTCTTGGTAATAAATCTTATTAAAATTAAAGCGAACCTGTTACGTTAAATATCTAGTCAGAGCTGAAAGCAGCATGTTATAGAGCAGGAGGAGCTGAGCAGATTGATATATGGTCTATAAGACTGTGCACTGAGAAAGTGATGACCACGTCTTTGACTTCAAAGTTCAGAATGTCCAGGAATTAAAATTATTAAAATACAAGTTATACTGAATGAATTCCCACAGAACTATCTTCTGCTTAGCTCCTCCTACTCTATAACATGCTGCCTGCAGATTATTTTAGTGACAGGGTGACAGGTTCCCTTTAAGTTTTCGTGCAAACAGTTGTGGTTCCTTTACCACTCTAAATGTAGTGCCATAGCTCTATCTGTGCTCTAGTTAAAGGGGTTATCTGAGACTATATAAAGCCCCCCCCCACCATATGCCTGGGTCCCTCACAGTAATTATACTTACCTGGCTCCCTGTGTCGCTCCTGGTCCCCGTACTGCTGCTGCTTCTCCCCATGCAGGGATAAAAACATCCGGTGATGGGGAGGAACAGCCAATGACAGGTGGGGATGGGGACGAGCCTCCCTAGTATCGCTGGTGATGCTAGGGAGTCTCGTCCCGTCCCTGCCTGCCATTGGCTGCTCCCTCCCCCGTCACCAGATGTTTTCATCCCTGCATGGGGAGAAGCAGTGGCGGCAGTACAGGGATGAGAAGCGGTGCAGGGAGTGGGGTAAGTATAATGACTGTGAGGGGCCTGGCATGGGCTTTATATAGTCTCAGATAATCCCTTTAACAATTTTTCAGACAAATGAATTACCTTCATAGTGGACCTCCTACACAGTGCTGTGCAAGCCATAAACCTGTCTCTGTATGTTTATCAGAATAAAGGCTCCATTTATGGCAGTCTGTATTCTGTCAATGCTGTATTTTTGTGATGCAGATTACCATTGTTCTGTTGTCTGTGCTGTGAAGCTGGACGTCTAGTCTACTCTGGCTAAAGATGGAGAGATACCATAAAATAGTAGACAGGAACATACCCCTTTAAATAACATATTAGAGCAATGTTCCTTTTATGGATTGGCTGCTTACTGCTCTTTAAGGTAGCAAATAATTTATATAGATAAATAATTCATCCGCTGACAGACAGAACAATTATAGCATAGTCATACAGTCTAGCATTATGATTATCTGCATTTGTAAATCCTTTGGTATGTGTCTAAGGCAGCCATAGCCTGCCAGAATCGGGTATTGCAGTGATGCACCAGTTAGGCCTAGTTCACACTTCAGTTATTTGTCAGTTATTTCCATCAAGTAGGGCTCATGCACACAAACAGAGTTTTTGTCCACGTCCGTCTCGTTTTTTTTTTTTTTTTTAATTGTAGTCCATATGTGGAACTATTTATTTCAATAGGACCTCAAAAAAATGGAAATCACATCGGGAGCATTCCATATCCGTATGTCTGCAAGTCTGTTCCACAAAAAAAATAGAACATGTCCTATTCTTGTCCTTTTTGTGGACAAGGACAAGCATTGTTACAAAGGATCGTCAAAAAAACGGATGTAACACGGACGTCACATGGATGTCATCCGTTTTTCTTGTGGATCTGTGTTTACCGGACTGCAAAATACATACGGTCGTGTTCATGAGCCCTTATTGTTAGCCAAAAGCAGTAGTGAAGCGTACTCATAGATAAGGTATAATGAAAAGATCCTCACCTGTTCTGTGTTTTTGACCCTCAACTGCTTTTGGCTCACAATTACTGATGAAAATAACTGTTCAAATAACTGAAGTGTGAACCTTAGAATAGATCCATCAATCAACAGGAATCCTGTTCCTACTATGCCAAAACATTGACATGTTTATACGCTCACTTGTAAAGTTCATTGGATCCATATTTGTATATTAGTGGGAACCAAATGATCAACCAATTTACTAAGATATCATTGGTTTTCTTGTTCCAATGGGTTGAAGTAATGGCAAACAGTACCATGTAGTAATTTTTATCATATTCCATAATGCTTTATAGAGATTATCATCATACACATTGGTCCCCTTCTGCATTTGGGCTCATCACAATCTAATTTCATTGTCACAAAGACAAATTTTATAGGGCGCCTATTAACTTATCACTATGGTTTTGAAGTAGCGGTAAACCCATGCAAAGACGGGGAGACCCTAAGACAACATTCCGAGTTACTGGGCCACCATCTGCCCTTACTGCCTATTACTGTCCATTATATCTATACCATATATATGGAGAAAGCTTTACAGTTGAGATTTAGAAATTTCTTAGTTTTCCTCCTTTATGATTTATAATCCAGTTGGCTAGAAACTACATTTTCCTGACTCAGACTCGCTCCCTGCCTGTGACTGTGTCTGATCAGTTCTATTCCCTGCAGTGTGATAAAATTAAATGAAAGTCTTTGCTTCACATGTGAACATTAATAATATTAATTTGCTATTTATTATGTTAATTTACTATGTATTGGATTATATTTGTTTCTAAGATGTGCTCAATCTCTTTTATTAGCAAGTAAGGAAGTTTGGAAAATATGAAAGAGAGCTCTAGATCTAATAAAGACTCCCAGGCAACTAATAATAATCAGAAGGCAATAGACAGTCATGCAGACATAACACAGTATGTTATGTTTAAAAAAGTATTAAAAAGTAAATGTCTCCTAATGAGACTAAAAACTAGGCTTGAGCAAATCGAGCTTCGGATCATAGATCTGAAGTCGATTCCTTAGAAAACGTTGTTGTTAATGCTGTTTCCGTACAGCATAAAAATGTATTGGCTCCGTGTAGCAAAACTTCATCTTGTCCAAAGTTGCTCGAGACTTTGGTAAAAGACTTCGGCATTCCTACGTGTGTATTTAAAAAAAATGTTAAAATAGGAATTGGACCTCAGCTTTTGTAGTGGCAGGTACCTCAGTACCAAAGCAAATGTTTTTAAATAGGCAGATAGGAATACCTAAATCATTTACCGAAGTCTTCTGAAACTTAGGCCAAGACAAAATTTTGCCACACGAAGCCCATACATTTTAATGCTGTACGGAAACAGCACTACATATTAAGTTTTTTTAACAAATCGACTTTGATCTATGATCCGAAGTTCAATTCGCTCAAGCCTGCTAAAAATGTTCACATTTCAGTAAAATAAGGAGTCTTAGCTGTTTAGCATACAGGCTTTTGCCAACATAAACACAACTGTATTTACTTCTCACCTGTGAGCAGGACTAGCTATGAATGACTACTGAATGTTACACAAGTTGAAAAAAGACACAGTTCTATCATGTTCAACCTTTTGTAGACCAACATTAATTGTTAATTTATGAATAACCCTCAGTTCTACTTACTATTAGATAAACATCTAGCCGTCTTTAAATGTTCACATAGTATCTGCCATTACTACCTCTTGTAGTAAGGAATCCACCACTCTAACGGTAAAGAATCCCTTCCTGTATTGATGTCCGAATCACCTTTCCATAAAGAAAGTCCCATGGTGCTTTGTAAAGTCCCTGCAATGCATCTGTATTCACCACACATGTATTTGTACATGTAAATGAGATCACCTCTAAGCCTTCATTTTTCCAAGCTGAACAAGCCCAATTTTTTAAGCCTCTCATTATAAGAGAGAGCTTCCAGTCAATCCATTTAATAACCTGGTCACCCGTCTCTGAACCCTTTGAAGCTCACCCATATCCTTTACAGAATTTAGAGCCTAAAACTGAAATTATATTCAAGATGTGGACTTACAAGGGATTTATAAAGGGATAATATTACATTGGGTTCACAGTTTTTTTCATTTCTCATTTATACACCCTAAAATCTTAATTTGCTTTTTGCTGCTGTTTAGCTTACTTGTTGTAACCGTATACCTAAACCCCCTAGTTCTAACATAGTAACATAGTTTATAAGGCTGAAAAAAAGATATCTGTCCATCCAGTTCATCCTGTTATCCTGCAAGTTGATCCAGAGGAAGGCAAAAACCCCTGTGAGGTAGAAGCCAATATTCCTCACTTTAAGGGGAAAAATTGCTTTCCGACTCCAATCAGAATAACTCCCTGGATCAACGACCCATCTCTAATAACTATAACCTGTAATATTATTACACTCCAGAAATACATCCAGGCCCTTCTTGGACTCTTTTAGTGTATTCACCATCACCACCTCCTCCGCCAACTTTATAACACCACAATAGTGGCGAAAAAATATTAATAAATATTTACTAATAAAGCAAAATAAAATCTTTTTTTTTCAGCTGCGGAAAGAAGTCAAACAATGTTGAGGATGAAGACCTATCACTGATTACAGTATTGTGACCTGAAGTAACCTGATGCTGGACAGTGAGGAACAGGTGGGCACAGTATGGTCAATTGACTGCCAAACACTAATGTGGACAGAGCTAACTCATTGATCCTTGCAGCTGGAAATCCTGACTGATGCTAGCGGCACAGATGCAGACTGGATGGACATATGCAGGGAGGGGGGTGCTGTGCTGACAGTGCCACCTATGGGTCCCCCAGTCAGATTTAGGGAACTTAATTTGATGTTGGTCACATGAACAGCATTGGAATAAGGACACCAAGGCTAGATAGGTAAATGCAATATATTAACAAAAGGCTAGGTGAAGATATTATAGTTGACTGGTGAGAGGCACCTGTTCAAAGGTACACTACCCTTCTAAAGAGAACTGGGCCTAATGCAGATCCTTGTGGTACCCCACTGCTGACTTTAGCCCATTTTGGGTATGTACCATTTACAACTACTCTTTAACCAATTCTTTACCCATGTGAAAATATTTTCCCTTGTCCCTGCATTTATAGATTCAGCACAAGACTCTTGTATGGCACTGTGTAAAATGCTTTTGCGTAATTCAGATATATTAGATGGGCCGCCTGACCAACATCCAGATTGACACTTACTTCCTCATAGAAACCAAGCATGTTGGATAGGTACAACCTTTTTATATTTCCTACTGAGTTCTTTGTACGCTTGTGATATTTTATCTGAACCTTCTGCCTGTTTTTAATGCTTTTTGTTTATGTGTTATCCCTTTTTAGCCAGATTGGTTTCCTTTTATTCCTTGACATATTGTTACTCATGGGTATAAACTTACTACAGGAGTCTTATCTCTTTGAAAACTCCCCATTTAGCTACAGTATCCTTATTTACCAGAACCGGATCCCAGTCTAAGACTGAACTCTTCCCTTTATTGACTGAATTTAGCTTTTCTAAATATCCATGTTTTCTTGGCTCCCTTTTGTAGGACCTTATTGAATATTATGAAATTAACCATATTATGGTCGATGTTGCCAAAGTGCTTCTCAACCTGCACATCCAATACTGAATCTGTTCTGTTTGACAAGACCAGTTCCAGCAAATTATATCCTTTGGTTGGTTCTTTGACCCGGTGTGAGAAGTAATTGTCTTGAATGTGGATAAAAACAGCATATAGCACAACCGGACTCAATGTCCCAACTAGAGAACGGCAGAGTTTTGGAAAATTCGATTTGGCAGCTTTGCTGAAGTTTGACAAGAAATTTGATTAATTATGAATTAATTCATCATGAAATGGCTATAAATCAGATATACCTAGATCAATCCGCCTAAAAGTAAAAGTGGCCTGTAATACTGATGCACAGTAACTCTACAGCTAACAGAACAGATTAACTATGAATGTTGGTGCACTGCACACTTATGTACACGGTAATAAATTAGACCTGCCTGTAATTGTGACAGCACAGTAACTCTACAGCTAACAGATGATTAGCTATGACACTTAGTGCACTGCACAGTTATGTACATGGCAAAAAATTGTAGCAGAGTCTATAGTTCAGCAGTCTCCCACAATCTGCCACCGCTCCCCTGTCAAATATTGTCCCAAACTATCTGTTAACAATTTGCAGCAACACTATCCCTAGTGCATGAGCGTCTTGTCACATCGCTCCCTATGCTCAGCTCACTGGAAAATGGCGGTGACCACGCAGAATCACGGTTTTTATAGGGCTCTGCCTAGCTGTGACATCACAGGGGGATGGCTACCTGCGGATTGGTTGGTCACACGGCATTATGGGTGATCTCATGTTCCCAGGCTTGTCTCCTCTACACTTACTTTCACTTTCTAACATGTGCAGCCACCATTTTAGGAAAACTGATTCATTACCATGAAGCGAGAGGATATTCTGATTTTTTTTAGGATCGACGTTTTCCTGAACTTCGGACCGAATTCTGTTTCAGGTGCTTTGCTTCGCTCAACATTATTCCCAATTAATGGCGGTATAGTTAAAATCCCCCATAATAAGGACCCTATTATTGCTTGCTGCCTTTCCTATCTGTTGCAGAATTTTATCCTCTGCCTGTTCAGCTATGTTAGGTGGTCTGTAACAAATTCCAGTTAGTATTTTGTCATCCCCAGCTGCATGAACATTAATCTACTCTGTCAGAGCCTTTCCAATACTGTCATTTCGTGCTGGTCTTAAGTTGGATTTTGCAAACAGACAAACCCCTCCCCCTCATTTATCTTTTCTGTCCTTTCAAAATACAGTATAACCTTCCACATTTGTTACTGAGCCATGGCTGTCATTCAGCCAAGTTTCTGTTATGCCCTCTATATCATAATCTATGTCTGTTATCAAAATTTCCAGTTAATTCATTTTATTTACCAGGCATTTGTCAGAGACACTTCATGTTACTGACAGTTGTACACTTACATATTTCTAGTCAACCCCCCACTTTCCTTACTGACCCCAGCCCCCACTAAATCCCCACTGTCCTCTCCTATGTCCCACTCTATCCTTATATTGGTATGACCACCGTCCCTCCCTACCCAGATTGTAGTTGAAAATTCCTCCAGCTATCTAACCATTCTTTCCTTAAGGAAAAGAGAAATCCACCCCATTAAAGTGCAGCCCATCTCTACTGTAGAACCTGTGGTCGACAGAGACGTTAGCCAAATTCTCCATGAACCCAAACCCTTTTTTCCTGCATTAGCTTCTGAGACACTTATTTAACTCCCTAAGGTTCCACTGTCTTCCTGGTGGCACTGGCAGTATTTCTGAGAACACTACCTTGGAGGTCCTGGACTTGAGCATCTTGACTGGTTCTGGAAAATTGATTTACAATAGCAATAAAAATTATAGTGGGTGCTGCTACAGCATGAATCAGGACTTTTATACATGAATCAGTGCAAGCTGGATGCCTCATCTCTTTGGTTACAAGATGCAGTCTAATGGCCTATGTTATATGTTGCTTTCACAGGTCTCCACTAAGGATGAGCGAACCAGTACGGACCAAACTAGGTTTGGTCTGAACTTTGTTATGTTTTGGATGGCAGACGAACCCAAATATTTTCAGGTTTGTTTCGGACAAATCCAGTAAAACGGCATGTAGCACCCATTTCAGTGCACATGTCAGCAGGAAAAAGCACTAGGGAGGAAGAAGAAGGGGTCTCACATGAACCAGAGAGGATTGGGGGGGGGAGAGCTTGCTCTGATTGGCTACCGGCTGACAGACGCCTGGATGAACCAATCAATGCTGCAGCAGGCAGGGAGTTGCCCTAGCAGAATGAGCAGAATGCAATTCTGTGCTGGGATGTGAATGAGGTTGGTTGGGTCTCACAGTGTCTGCCAGAAAAACGATCTTAGGGAGTCAGGGACAGTGAAAAAAACAATCAGGGACAGTCAGAAATCAATAAGCTTGTATTCTGCCAGGGAGAGGAAAGACTGGAAAGACTGGAATTTCATCAATAAGAAGAAGAAGAATTGTGTGCGTGCAGAATAGATGACACAGGGAAGCTGTACAGCAAGGGAGGAAAGAGTGAGGGGCTGTGGCTGCTGTGCCTCCTAGCAGAAATGCAGCTGCTGCAAACCTCAAAAGCAGCTATGTGCAAGGAAAACTTTCTGTATGGTTGCTGCCGCCTCCATCATGCCACTGCTGCTACCTGCCTACCCTTACGTTCTGTACGGCTGCTGCCGCAGCCTCCCTCGTGCCGCTGCTGCAACCTGCCTATCGTCACATTCTGTATGGCTGCTGCCACAGCCTCCATCGTGTCGCTAATGCAACCGTCCTACCATCACGTACTGTATTAAAGATAATGTAATGAACTCACCCGCTTCAGGTCCCGTCCCTCTATGGTGGCGGCGCCTGCATCATTCCATTACCATGGGAGCCCCTCGACCTATCAGGGAGCAGAGGTGTCACATGCTGTCTGCCAGACGAAGATTTAAACAGACAGCTGCTAGTAACAGGTGCCTGTGATTGGTTTTCCAAGCCTCACTAGCATTTATTAAATTGCTGTTTGGATCCCTGCTGACTATTATTTACTTCCTTGCGTCATTTCCTGGCTCTGACACCATCTGGTATTTGACTCTGTGTTTGCATCTTGTCTTAGTTTTTCTGAGGTATCTCTCTGGTTTGGACTCTCTGGTTTGGATTCTGATCGAGTCCTGGTTTTTCCTGTCATTACATTTTTTTTATTTTCTCCATTTGTATTTTCCTCTTAGGCCCCACCAACTAGTCAGGAAGGGACTGTTGTCCAGTTGTGGGCCATCACTTTAGGCCGGTTCATGCAATAAGGAAGAGGCAGTGGTGTGGGTGAGTTCAGGGCTTCATCATTCCTACCATGACAGATAATCCGCCATATACAGTGCCTTGCAAAAGTATTCGGCCCCCTGGAACTTTTTAACCTTTTGCCACATTTCTGGCTTCAAACAAAAAGATATAACATTTTAAATTTTTGGTGAAGAATCAACAACAAGTGGGTTACAATTGTGAAGTGGAACGAAATTTATTGGATCATTTAAACTTTTTTTGTAATAATAAAACTGAAAAGTGGGGCGTGCAAAATTATTCGGCCCCCTTGCATTAATACTTTGTTGCGCCACCTTTTGCTGCGATTACAGCTGCAAGTCGCTTGTCTCGTATGTCTCTATCAGTTTTGCACATCTAGAGACTGAAATTCTTGCCCATTCTTCCTTGCAAAACAGCTCGAGCTCTTTGAGGTTGGATGGAGAGCATTGGTGAACAGCAGTTTTCCACATATTCTCAATTGGATTCAGGTCTGGACTTTGACTTGGCCATTCTAAGACATGGATACGTTTATTTTTGAATCATTCCATTGTAGATTTTGCTTTATGTTTGAGATCATTGTCTTGTTGGAAGATAAATCTCTGTCCTAGTCTCAGGTCTTTTGTAGACTCCAACAGTTTTTCATCCAGAATGGTCCTGTATTTGGCTCCATCCATCTTCCCATCAATTTTAACAATCTTCCCTGTCCCTGCTGATGAAAAGCAGGCCCAAACCATGATGCTGCCACCACCATGTTTGACAGTGGGGATGGTGTGTTCAGGGTGATGAGCTGTGTAGCTTTTACGCCAAACATATCGTTTTGCATTGTTTCCAAAGAGTTGATTTTGGTTTCATCTGACCAGAGCACCTTCTTCCACATGTTTGGTGTGTCTCCCAGATGGCTTGTGGCAAACTGTAAACAAGACTTTTTATGGATATCTTTGAGAAATGGCTTTCTTCTTACCACTCTTTCATAAAGGCCAGATTTGTGAAGTGTTCGACTGCTTGTTGTCCTATGGACAGACTCTCCCACCTCAGCTGTAGATCTCTGCAGTTCATCCAGAGTGATCACGGGCCTCTTGGCTGCATCTTTGATCAGGCTTCTCCTTGCTTGAGATGAAAGTTTAGAGGGATGGCAGGGTCTTGGTAGATTTGCAGTGGTCTGATACTCCTTCCATTTCAATATGATCGCTTGCACAGTGCTCCTTGGGATGTTTAAAGCTTGGGAAATCTTTTGGTATCCAAATCCGGCTTTAAACTTCTCCACAACAGTATCATGGACCTGCCTGGTGTGTTCCTTGGTCTTCATTAGAGATGAGCGAGTAGTGAAATATTCGAAAGTTTGAAATTCGATTCAAATAGACCGCGAAATTCGACTATTCGACCGAATATCGAATCCCATTAAAGTCTATGGGAAAAAAATGCTCGCCACTTGGAAATCTCAATTCGACCACTTGGAGGTCACCAAGTCCACCCTGAAACCTCAGAAAAGGATGCCAACACTGCTGGAATGCAACTGGGACAGCAGGGGAAGCATGTCTGGGTGCATATAACGCGCCCAAGTCGCACTATTACGCCACTATCACAGCCTCTCAACAATACACTCCAAAGACAATGTAACCTCTCTGTAAAGTGAGACCATACAAGGAAACCTTCTTTCCTCTACATTGCCATGGACCCCAAGCCAAACTAGACAAAAAGAAGATAAA
>ONZH01007783.1:0-20686 GCA_900303285.1 Rhinella marina
TGTCAGATGATGAGGAGACACGGTTGTCGACAGTGGGTGAAGTTGTTGTTAGGGGGGAATTCCGAGGGGGGCAGACTGAGGAATCGGAGGATGACGAGTGACTGACCCAAGCTGGGGTTGAATTGCCCGAGTGAAGACAGTGCTTCTGAGGCGGAGGCGAGTGCTGCACCAGAACAGGTTGTAAGAGGCAGTGGTGTGGCCAGAGGGAGAAGCAGGGCCAGAGCTGGTGCATCAGCAGCAACTGTTTTCACGTAGTGAAGCTCCCGTGGCGAGGCCTAGATGTTCGCAAGTCTGGAGGGTCTTTAAAGAAAGTGAGGATGACGCGACGGACTGTGGTGTGCAACCTGTGCCACACCAGGATCAGCAGGGGTGCCACCACTACTAGCCTAACACCACTAGGCATGCGCAGGCATATGAGTGCTAAACACCCCACTCAATGGAACCAAGGTCGTTCACCCACCCTCCTGCGGGTCACACCACTGCTCCTTCCCTGTGTCACTCGCTGCCTGCTGCTAGTCAACCTCCTGCGTCACTCCTGCCTCTGCTAGTCAACCCCCTGCCCAGGACCCCGGCACGAACGCTCCCGCCGGAAAACCACACCTTCGCCTCAACGATCCTCCACAGTGTCCACCAATGTGTCCCAGCGCAGCGTTCAGCTGTCTTTACAGCAGACGCTGGAGCGCAAGAGGAAGTACAGTTCCACCCACATGCCCAAGCCCTCAACGTCCACATCTCCAAATTGCTTAGCCCTGGAGATGCTGCCCTATAGGCTGTAGAGACCGAGGCCTTTCGCAATCTCATGGCGGTGGCTGCCCCTCGGTATTCCGTCCCCCAGCCGCCACTATTTTTCCCGATGTACCGTCCCAGCCCTACACCAGCACGTGTCGGAGAACATCATCCGTGCCCTGACCCAACGCTGTTTCTGGAGAAGGTCCACCTAACCACGGACACCGTGACAAGTGCTGCCGGGCAGGGACACTATATCTCACTGACGGCACATTGGGTTAACTTGGTGGAGGCTGGGACGAGATGACCCTGGGGCCCGCTCATGTACTGCCCACACCGAGGATTGCGGGGCCTACCTCGGTCACGGTCTCTCAGACGTACTATGCCTCCTCCTCCTCCGACCCCTCCTCCTTACCATCCGTGGGGCACGGCGCCTTCAGTCGGTAGCTCTAGGCGCAGCAGCAGTGCCGTGGTAAGCGCCAGCAGGCGGTGCTGAAACTGCTGAGCTTAGGTGACAAAAGGCACACCGCCCAAGAGCTGTTACAGGGCATCACGGCGCAGACCGATGTGTGGCTGGCACTCTCCTGGACCCACGGTACAAGCAGAACCTTTCCACTCTCATCCCTGCAGAGGAAAGGAGTATGAGAGTGAATAGGTATTAACAGGCCCTGGTGCACAAGCTGAAACAATTCTTCCCATCTGACGCCGCTAGCGGCAGAAGGGCATGGTTCTGTGGGCCAAGATAGCGGGGAGAGGAGGCGAGCAGGCAGCTTGTCCAGCACTGGCAGGGGAACGCTCTCCAAGGCCTTTGCCAGTTTTATGTCACCTCCAGCAAGACACTGTCACCTGTCCCAGTCTAGGCAGAGTAGGGGGAGCTGTACAGAAAGATGGTGAGGGAGTACCGCTAGCTGACCATACCAACGTCCGTAGCGATCACTCTGCTCCATACAACTACTGGGTTTCAAAGCTGGACACGTGGCCTGAACTGGCGCTGTACGCCTTGGAGGTGCTGGCCTGCCTGCCACTAGCGTGTTGTCAGAGCGGGTATTCAGTGCAGCTGTGGCATCATCACAACCGATAAGCGTACACGCCTGTCAACTGACAGCGCTGACAGCGCTGACAGCTGACGCTTATTAAAATGAACAAAGCCTGGATTTCACCGGAATTCAAATCTCCTCCGGGGGAAAGCAGCTAAAGATTTAAATAACTTATGTATCCGATTACTCTTCTCTACTCCTCTTCTCTACTCCTCCTCCTCCTCCATATCGTCTTTGCCTAACACTGACACCAAAAACGCCATTTTTTAGAGGTCCAACTGGCACTCTTTTAGCACAATTTTTCAGGAGGGTCCCCCTACAGGCCCTCTCTTCAACAATTTTTCAGGAGGGCCCCTACAGGCCCTCTATTCAAACAATTTTTCCAGAGGTCCACCTACAGGCCCTCTCTTCAAACAATTTTTCAGGAGGGCCCCCTACAGGCCCCTCTATTCAAAACAATTTTTCCAGAGGTCCACCTACAGGCCCTCTCTTCAAAACTATTTTTCAGGAGGGCCCACTACAGGCCCTCTATTCAAACAATTTTTCCAGAGGTCCACCTACAGGCCCTCTCTTCAAACAATTTTTTCAGGAGGGCCCCCTACAGGCCCTCTATTCAAAACAATTTTTCCAGAGGTCCACCTACAGGCCCTCTCTTCAAACAATTTTTCAGCGAGGGCCCCCTACAGGCCCTCTATTCAAACAATTTTTCCAGAGGTCCACCTATAGGCCCTCTGTCCAACAATTTTAACGGAGGTCCACCTACAGGCCCTCTCTCTCTCCAAACAATTGTTCCGGAGGTCCACCTACAGGCCCTCTCTTCAAACAATTTTTCCGGAGGTCCACCTATAGGCCCCTCTCTCCAAACAATTGACGTCTTTTTCCCTATCTTTCTCTCTCTCCAAACTATTTTTCCAGATAGCTGCCATATACGGTATTAAACTGAGAAGAATACAGAGAACACATGCTACACTTGATCAAGTTCATAATTTACGACTGTACCGGTTAAAGCAACAGTTTTCCCAAATCCAGTCCGGCTGTTGTCACCACCACACACGCTAGCCCAGGGGGCACTCCTCTGGCTCTTTCCAGCGAAACCTCCTTCCCCCCAAGCCTGCCCCCCACCTACAGGCCCTCTCTTCCAAACAAATTGACGTCTTTTCCCTATCTTTCTCTCTCTCCAAACTATTTTTCCGGATAGCTGCCATATACGGTATTAAACTGAGAAGAATACAGTGAACACATGCTACACTTGATCAAGATGGTGAGGGAGTACCTAGCTGACCATACCAACGTCCGTAGCGATCACTCTGCTCCATACAACTACTGGGTTTCAAAGCTGGACATGTGGCCTGAACTGGCGCTGTACGCCTTGGAGGTGCTGGCCTGCCCTGCCGCTAGCGTGTTGTCAGAGCGGGTATTCAGTGCAGCTGGTGGCATCATCACCGATAAGCGTACACGCCTGTCAACTGACAGCGCTGACAGTGCTGACAGGCTGACGCTTATTAAAATGAACAAAGCCTGGATTTCACCGGAATTCAAATCTCCTCCGGGGGAAAGCAGCTAAAGATTTAAATAACTTATGTATCCGATTACTCTTCTCTACTCCTCTTCTCTACTACTCCATCTCCTCCATATCGTCTTTGCCTAACACTGACCCCAAAAAACGCCATTTTTTAGAGGTCCAACTGGCACTCTTTTAGCACAATTTTTCAGGAGGGCCCCCTACAGGCCCTCTCTTCAAACAATTTTTTCAGGAGGGCCCCCTACAGGCCTCTATTCAAACAATTTTTCCAGAGGTCCACCTACAGGCCCTCTCTTCAAACAATTTTCAGGAGGGCCCCCTACAGTCCCTCTATTCAAACAATTTTTCCAGAGGTCCACCTACAGGCCCTCTCTTCAAACTATTTTTCAGGAGGGCCCCCTACAGGCCTCTATTCAAACAATTTTTCCAGAGGTCCACCTACAGGCCCTCTCTTCAAACAAATTTTTCAGGAGGGCCCCTACAGGCCTCTATTCAAACAATTTTTCCTAGAGGTCCACCTACAGGCCCTCTCTTCAAACAATTTTTCAGGAGGGCCCCCTACAGGCCCTCTATTCAAACAATTTTTTCCAGAGGTCCACCTATAGGCCCTCTGTCCAAACAATTTTAACGGAGGTCCACCTACAGAGAACACATGCTACACTTGATCAAGTTCATAATTTACGACTGTACCGGTTGATGCAACAGTTTTCAAAAATCCATTCTGGCTGTTGTCACCACCACACACGCTAGCCCAGGGGCACTCCTCCTGGCTCTTCCACCGAAACCTCCTTGCCCCAGCCTGCCCCCCCCGCCCACCTACAGGCCCACTCTACAAACAATTTAGCCGGATAGGGGACGTATCAGAAGTTGCACTCATGTTTGTTTTTGTTCTTCTTTTATCTGCCTCCTGACCTGTGATAGGCAGAGCATGGACACGTCCTCTTAGCTGCAGTGGGAAAAACACTCCCCTGGCCAGAGCAAGCTCTTTTTCCCCTTTCCGTGTTCGAAAAATCCATTAAATATAGGGTCCCAAGATAGGGGACGTATACGGTATTAAACTGAGAAGAATCGATACTGCACCGGCTGATGCTAGAGCATTTCCAAATGCATTCCGGCTGTTGTAACCACCACACACGCTAGCCCAGGGGGCACTCCTCTGGCTCTTCCAGCGAAACCTCCTTGCCCCAGCCTGCCCCCCCCCACCTACAGGCCCACTCTACAAACAATTTAGCCGGATAGGGGACGTATCAGAAGTTGCACTCATGTTTGTTTTTGTTCTTCTTTTATCTGCCTCCTGACCTGTGATAGGCAGAGCATGGACACGTCCCCTTAGCTGCAGTGGGAAAACACTCCCCTGGCCAGAGCAAGCTCTTTTTTCCCCTTTCCGTGTTCGAAAAATCCATTAAATATAGGGTCCCAAGATAAGGGACGTATACGGTATTAAACTGAGAAGAATCGATACTGCACCGGCTGATGCTAGAGCATTTCCAAATGCATTCCTGGCTGTTGTAACCACCACACACCTAGCCCAGGGGGCACTCCTCTGGCTCTTCCAGCGAAACCTCCTTGCCCCAGCCTGCCCCCCCCCACCTACAGGCCCACTCTACAAACAATTTAGCCGGATAGGGGACGTATCAGAAGTTGCACTCATGTTTGTTTTTGTTCTTCTTTTTATCTGCCTCCTGACCTGTGATAGGCAGAGCATGGACACGTCCCCTTAGGCGGCAGTGGGAAAAACATTCCCCTGGCCCAGAGCAAGCTCTTTTCCCTTTTTCCGTGTTCGAAAAATCCATTAAATATAGGGTCCCAAATAGGGACGTATACGTATTAAACTGAGAAGAATCGATACCATACGGGTTAAAGCAACAGTTTTCCCAAATCCAGTCCGGGCTGTTGTCATCACCACACACGCTAGCCCAGGGGGCACTCCTCTGGCTCCTTCCAGCGAAACCTCCTTCCCCCCCACCTACATGCCCTCTCTCCAAACAATTTTCCCGGGTAGGGGGACGTATTAGATATTGTACTGATTTTGAATTGCCTCCTGCGATAGATGGGAATCGAACCCGCTTGGGAAGTAGCATATGCTCACCACTATACCACCAGCAGGCACAGCAACTGATAAGAACAGATACTAAACTTGATTTTAGCTGCAGTGCCAGCATGAGTAGTGGTGTCACCTGCAGGCGGTGATGGACCTTCGTTGCACCTAGTTGGGTGCTTCCCTAACATGTGATTGGGTATTTGCCTCGCCTTTCTTGGTCTGGGTGAGCACAATTGCCCATGAGGGTAAACCACCAAGCTATTGCAGAGAATTTGGGGTAAATGGTGGGATTAGGCAGCCTCAGAGGCATCCATGCATGCTGCCCCTGCTGTTTCCTGTCCATTTCCGTGGTGTTTCATCATTTTCTGAGGTTTTCGCAGGTTTTCAACCCAGCCTTCCCCTAGGCAGAGCCTTGGTCCCCCGCAAAAATGCTCGAGTCTCCCATTGACTTCAATGGGGTTCGTTATTCGAAACGAGCACTCGAGCATCGGGAAAAGTTCGACTCGAATAACGAGCACCCGAGCATTTTAGTGCTCGCTCATCTCTATTCCTAGCAGCTATTTTACCATGAAGGCCTGCTGCACACAGTTGTTGTAGAGATGTGTCTGCTGCTAGAACTCTGTGTGGCATTGACCTGGTCTCTAATCTGAGCTGCTGTTAACCTGCGATTTCTGAGGCTGGTGACTCGGATGAACTTATCCTCCGCAGCAGAGGTGACTCTTGGTCTTCCTTTCCTGGGGCGGTCCTCGAGTCAGCCAGTTTCTTTGTAGCATTGATGGTTTTAGCGACTGCACTTGGGGACATTTTCAAAGTTTTCCCAATTTTTCGGGCTGACTGATCTTCATTTCTTAAAGTAATGATGACCACTCGTTTTTCTTTACTTAGCTGCTTTTTTCTTGCCATAATACAAATTCTAACAGTCTATTCAGTAGGACTATCAGCTGTGTATCCACCTGACTTCTGCCCAACACAACTCATGGTCCCAACCCCATTTATAATGCAAGAAATCCCACTTATTAAACCTGACAGGGAACACCTGTGAAGTGAAAACCATTTCAGGTGACTACCTCTTGAAGCTCATCTAGAGAATTCCAAGAGTGTGCAAAGCAGTAATCAAAGCAAAAGGTGGCTACTTTGAAGAATATAAGACATATTTTCAGTTGTTTCACACTTTTTTGTTAAGTATATAATTCAATATGTGTTAATTCGTAGTTTTGATGCCTTCAGTGAGAATCTAAAATTTTCATAGTCATGAAAATACAGAAAACTCTTTAAATGAGAAGGTGTGTCCAAACTTTTGGTCTGTACTGTATATATATATATATATATATATATAATAAAACTCAGCTCAGCGAATCATGACTAGAAAGGTTTCTACTCTTATGCAGTGCCTTGATCAGCCTTTATCAATGAACTCAGAAGGTAACTTACTGGTGATCACCTGGGACACAGGCAGTGATTACTTTGACATAATAGTATATCAAACTGCCTAAAGCCTTACGTCAGAGTTTACTATGGCACTATTTTGGGGTGCAAGTTAGAAATGAGTGAACCACTTAACATTCAGTCACCCCCCCCCCCCCCAGCACTGAAAACCCTCTCCAAGATCACACTGGAGGCTGGGCAGGAAAGAAGAAAGAGAGCGTGCTGTGCCAATTTGGGCCACTGTTCCAGAAATCCATGGGGCCAGGGTATGCACCAGAGACTGGCCAGAGTGTAGGTAGGCCTGAACCTGGATGTTGAGGCGGGAGCTGTTGGCTTGCTGACTGGTCTTAGCCTGGTGCAGCACATGGAAAAACTGCTCTATCGTGTTGAGGAGGCTGAAGTGGCTGCTGCTACGGCTTTTGCTGCTTATGGCAGGTGACTCTGCGAGGGGTGGAGAGGGGCCTCCCTTTCAGACACGCTGGTGACTGGTGTCTCCACACTGAAAGCTGCATCAACCTGCAGACCCAGTGTTTCCTGGTAAAAATGTAATTTGGCCTCTCTTTCAGAGGGAGGAAAACATTGCTTCATTTTGCTTTGATAGCGAGAAACTGAAATCACGGCTATCCAGTAATCATCAGCCTGCTTGATGTCAACGATACGCCTGTCACTATGTAAGCAAGTGAGCATACAGGTCTCCATTCTGACCAGCGTGCCCGTGGAGCCAGTTCTTTCCGTCTACGCCCCCACTGATACAATTGGGTGTTCTGACCAGTGCCATCATCATCCTCTTGCTCCTCCACCTCCTCTTCCTCTGGCAGTGGCAGCTCCTCCTCCTCCTCCGTTGATGTTTCTATTTTTTTGCTGTAATATTTATAATCTAAATTTGTATGTTTTTATATTGTTTTATTTTTATATTATATTATGTGTTTTATATGTTGCTACTGGTTGCTAAAATTTCCCTTTTGGGATTAATAAAGTATCTATCTATCTATTATCTATCTATCTATCTATCTATCTATCTATTCCCTTTTTGGGTCCCCAACAACTATAGGGCAGACAGCAAGATGCGCTAGCTGTTCTTCTTTTACCGTCATCCCCTGCTGCATGAGCATCAGTGTCTGTTCTAAGATAAATATGGGGATGGGGGGGGTGACATTGTTCATGCTGCAGTTGTCCCCACTGACAAAGTTTGTGGCCATTTTGAAGGGTTTCAGCACCCAATAGGCATCTCGGATGACCTGCCACTGCCTGACCTCAAAATAACATATGCATCCTGCTGGTGAAGTGATCTGGTACATGAAAAAACTTTCACAGCTTTACAGTCTCTTGGACATTGCCAGCACCTTGCTCAAGCCAGTGTACTTATTTAGAATGCGTTAGACGACTGGGTTAATGATGTGTGCCATGAAGGAAGCATGTATTATTCAGGGTGGCCAGGATGCTGCAAGTGATGCTGTGACCTGTTGCTGTTGTGGACAGGCGAATGTCCATGGAGGAAGAGGCAGATGAAACGGATAAGTGCCTGGTGTGGGAGCCAGCCCAACACAATCGCCGAGGGAGGAGGGAGTCAAAAGGACTTGGCCTTGTTGCCGCGGTGTTGCCTCGCTGCTGCCGCAAAACAAATTGACCCAGTGGTTTGCTGGTTTTGGCAGATTGCTGGTTGTGTAGAGTTGTTTCCTGGCCATGCATGTTGTTATTGATGGCTGCCAATGGAGCAGAGGAAGAAGAGGAGTCTGAGCATCAGAAACAGAAAGTGATGATGATGTGAAAGACACAGTTCTGCTGTGGATGCGGCCTGGTTGCTGCAAGAGGGATCGGGAGAAGGAGGGAACTCCTTTTGCGGTTGCTGGCTGCCACCTTTGCTTGCCCACAAGATGGGGTGATGCTATTTCATGTGGTTCAATAGAGCTGTGATGCCTGCATTTGTGTTTGCCTGCCAATGTCTTATTTTGTTCTTGTACTGATTGCATAGTGCAATGCTTCTGTCTTATGGTAGCGTGGAGAACAACTGTCAGATGGGAGATACAGCAGAGCTAAAAGGCAGCTGAGCTTGGCTTAGCTTTGGCATGTTTGGGTCTAACCCACCTACAGTGTCAGCGGCATCACCAGATCCTGAAGCAGGCGTGGCCCTGGCTTTTTTTGGGAGGTATGTGGCCTCTGCTCTTTATGCTTGTGCCGCTACCATCACCCTCCTCCTCTGGTGTTGCCTTCTCCTCGGCACCTGGATTTTGTCAGGAGTCCTCATCCTCCTGCTTCTTTTATCAGACTGTGAGATATCATGGTTGGTTTTTTGGCCCTCCTTCCCTGCCCTGCATTTGCCACAACTGCCACTGTCGCTGCCCCCAAGGCCAGTACCATGGCTACAATGCCACTACTACCACTACTGCTGTGCATGGGGTCTCCAGCCCCCTCCTGAACCTCCTCCTCAGGGCAGTACAAATGCTGACTGCTCTCACACAAGTCATCAACAGGGAGACTCTCTTGACTACCTGCCGTAGGGCATGGTGGGGTTTTCCAGGCACCCCACTAGGAAGGGGCAGTGAAGACTGAGAGAACTCCACTTAACGCCTTCTCTAGGGCTGCAAGGAGGAGGAGCATGAGGAATGCTGTGACCCTTGGCTTCATGGCACAGTGTCATATTTTGAAGTCACCTCCACATCATCCTGCTGCGACTGAGAGGAGGACTGATCCATCCAATCCAAAATCTCAAGCCAAGGACAACTGCGGCCTACTGCTACTAGTACTACTTCTAGCCAAATAGCTGGTGCTGCTACTACCCACATTCTGACTCTGAGTCTTTGGTTTGGAACCCTTCTGTAGTCCTGACATTTGTGGGTCCTTCCCTTTCCACAAATACACTGAAGACCCTACTACCGACAGTTGACTTTGGAAATACCGTAGTATCGGCATCACTAATGGATTTGCACCCAGTATCTTTTGCTCGTTAAAATAGGCAGATAAAAAAATAAATTCTTCAGTGTAAAACACAAGTTGACAAAACTACTATGCAATTTTTTAGCCCCATCACACCAACACCAGAAGTGTCTGTAGACAGAAATACACGGATTTAGGCCTACTATTACGTTATCACTCACAGATAATGTTGTGCACTATCCTGCGTATCGTAATACAAGTAATTATGTCTATGCTGGTTTTAATAAAATCAACAACCCCAAAATACAACAAATTGAAACCATGTGGAGATAGAAATAAATGGAAACAGATTGAGGCCTAATATTACGCTATCACTCACAAATAATTATTTGCACTACCCTGGGTATTGGTGTAGTAATCATGTATATGCTGATTTTAGTAAATTTAACCCTCTTAAATAATGGAAACGTGAAGATAGAAATAAACAGAAATGGACTGAGGACTTACATCACGTTTTCACTCACATATAAAGTTGTGCATTGTAGTGGTGTCAGCGGCCAACTGGCCATAGACCCTACAGGGAATTTTCCCAGTGGGCCGATGCCCCATAGGGCCACCCGAGCCCTCCTCACTGTGGCTGGCTAGGTACATACTACTGGGGGAACTATAGGGGTCATTTTTAGAGGAAGTTCAGGCAGCATTCTAAACTCCTAAGCCCCTGGTCCATATCTTAATTAGTGACAATTGGAGGAGAAGGAGGACAGAGCATGGCAGCTACTGATGGCCACCACAGAGAAACAAGCTTCTGGGCAGTATTTTCTGCTGCACTATGGTATTGCTGACCTTGAAAACTTGTATTGGCCCCATCGACTTGTATTTTCCTACCATCAATTTGGACCTACAACATTAGAGTCCATTCACAAGTCCGTAAGTGTTTTGCGGTCCGCAAATTGCGGATCTGCAAAACACATACGCCGGGCCTGTGATAGAAATGCCTATTCTTGACCGTGGCTGCATTTTGTGGGGCCGCGGAACAGAACTACGGTGCGGACAGCTAGCGCATCTTCCTGCTTGTTGGCCTGGGAGCCAATCAGGGTATGCCCTCCCCCAGTTCCTATCAGGGTCATATGAGAACCCTTCTTCACCCTCCCCAGTGCTTTTTCCCACTGATATATGCTGTAAAATGGTTTTACTGGATTCGTCTGAAACAAACCTGAAAAAGTTATGATTTGTCTGCCGTCCGAAAATCTGAAAAACCATTGAAAATCCATGTTGTTTTGGATACAATATTGTCACTGTACCATTAGATTCTTCTACTATTTAAGCACAGCCACCAGAATAACAGTACCATGTTTTCATTTATAAAAAATATAAAAGTAACTTTATTGTGATTTACTTCTACGGTTACCTGTGACACCCAGGCAGGCTGTCAGTGCATTACACTGACAGTCAATGCATTGCAATACACACATGAAGCATTGTAGAGGGGATCACAGCCCCAGAAGTTAATTCCCCACAGTGGGACAAAAATAAAAATGTTAAAAAATGTTTTTAAAAGTTTTTTTTTTAAATAAAAAAATATGTTTCAAGTAAAAAAAAAAAGCGCCCTTTCTCATCATCATTACAATACAATACAAAATAAAATAGACATATTAGGTATCGCTGCATCCGTAATGATCAGCTCTATAAAAATATCACACAATCTACTATGTCAGATGAACGTCATAAAAATAAATAAATAAAAAATGCGCCAAAATAGCCATTTTTTTGGTCAGTTTGCCTTACAGAATGTGTAGTAGCAAGTGATCAAAAAGTACAATGGTACAATAGTACCACTGGAAATGTTACCTCATCCTGAAAAAAATGAGCCCCTACACAAGACAATTGACACAAACATAAAAAAAATATGGTTCTCAGAAAATGGCAACACAAAAACAGCATTTTTAAAAATGTTTTTATAAAAAATAAAAATTAAATAAAAAAAACAGATATATTATATATTGCTGCATCCATAATAACCTGCTCTACAAAAATATCTAATGATCTACTAGTTCAGGTGAATTCTTTAAAAAAAATAAATTAAAAATGGTGTCAAAAGAGCCATTTTTTGTCACCTTGCCTTACAAAAAGCGTAATAGTGAGCGGTCAGAAAGTACTATGTACCCCAGAATGATACCCATGAAAACTTCAACTCATCCTTCAAAAAAATGAACCCCCCACACAAGACGATTGTCAGAAAAATAAAAAAAATATGGCTCTCAGAAAATGGTGACACAAAAATAGGATTTTTTAGCAAAAATGCTTTGTATAAAAGGAGTAAAACATAAAATAAAAACTACATAAAATTGCAATCTCTGTAATTGTATTCGCTGCAATAACAAATGCCAAAAAACAACGGCAGAGTTGCCGCCTTTTCTTTATCCTGCTTCCCAAAAAGCTACATAAAAAGCAATGAAAAAGTTGTATTTACCCCAGAATACAACCAATGATAAAACTCTGTTGAGAGAAAAATAAAATGCATGGTTGTCAGAAAATGTTTGTACTGGTCTCCAGTAGAGATGAGCGAATCATTGAAAAAATTATTCGCCGAACATTCGCCGAACTTTTCCTAAGTTCGACTAATAGATTTGTTGTATTTGCGTACAAAATATACGTTATTATGTGCTATTAGCGAACATTCGCTCACTAATAACGATCGTTCATTTACAAAATGTACGCAACTTCTTAGAAGATGTACGCATGAGCATACAAATAGCTTACGAATCTCAGCGTAATATTGTCTAAGCGATTACGTAATACGCAGGCACGTACGAGGAGAGGCCGCGGCGTGCACTCCTCAGAGGCAGAGCGAATATTCGAGACACATGTATGGTAAATAGTGCAAATACATTATTATAAGTATAATATAAACATTTTACATATCACCTACCTAGTATGCTCACGGACATGTTTAAGTCTCTTTTCTTCTGACGCTTGTCATAGAACTGGAGCAGAGTCCCAAACTCAGTCGCAATTTGTAATCCACATAGGCAAAATTGTAATCCAAATGGGTAAAAAAATAGCAGCAAAGGTTCCCTTTAAAAAACCCTCTTTCGAGGGGCTCCCCAAATAACCTGAAAAGGGGGAAAAAAGGGATGAGGCGCACGTATGCGCAACTTGGATAAAAAACTTTTTTTTGATGGGGGGAGTCCTAACAATCCATGGCCATCTGGGTGAGGACAAACGCGGGGCAACAAAACTAAAAACAAGGGCCAACTAGTGCCCACCCTTCAGGATAAGTCCATGTTGTGGCTCCCATAAAAACTGCTGGAATTATTTAAAGGCTAGCAGGTCCTCCTCACTGCTGCTAGAGCTAAAGGACATGAGAGGGCGCTCCTGCCTCATCATGAAAGCGCCCCTGGCTGCGGCAGCAGACCCCCGCCGACCTCTCAAGGATGGTCTTCTTGGATGACTGGGCTGTCACACTGGCAAAGGCAGTGGTAACTTTGGCCCTGCCCATCACTCTGTAGTCGCCAGATCCTCCTGCCGACATGCCAGGTGACAGAATCTCTGGCTGTAACGGTAACAGTCTTCCACGAGCAGTGGACTGTTGGCCTGCAACTGCCATGGGCATGGCAGTTGGTAGTGGTACTGTACCACAGTTGGATGGTACACGAAAGTGTTCGTGGTCATCTGTCCCACATGAAGGATCGGTGGTATCAGTGGCGGCAAATCAGGAATCAGAGGTTCCGGCTGATCCTGACCTTGGGATTTCTCTTCAAATCTCAAGGTCTTAAGGTCACAAAGCCTCTTCTGCAGGCCTGGGCCTCCTCTCCAGGCTTTCCGGGGGCGCTGCAGGAGTAGGTGGTCGCTTTAAGATTTTAACCCCAGTAGCAAAGAGGCCTTGGAGGCTCTTCATGAGGGTATACTCCACGTAATCCCCTGTGTGGAGATTGTGGCGTACGGGCAGAAGATACAGCCGCTTAACCGAACGGCGGTTAACATATAATTCCTCCGCCGTCTCCTCATCGCTGATGAAACCGACTCCCCGCTCCACGTTGAACCAAATAACGGTTCCCCTTCGGCGCTCCAGCTTAGGGTCACCGGACCGTGGGTGCTCCAAAACTTGCACCATCCACTCCTCCACCAGCTTTTTATATTCCCAGAGGGTCTGGGTGTTCCGGGTGACAGCCTCAGGGACCATCAAATTCTGGCATAAAGAGTAGTCCTTGCGCGGCGGAGCGGGAACTCCTGCCGCCACCGCCTTGTCAGCCAGTGGAGTCACCACCTCAGCAGCCACCTCATCCGACTTCCTGTTGAGTTGTGAGAGATAGATCTCCGATTCCTTCTCCTCATAGGGGTCGTCTGCCCACAACATGCTTCCCCAGTCAGGACCTCGCTGTCTCGCCACCATCTTATTCTGCTGACTTGTCACATCTTCCTCGCACGCAGGAGAAGTGGGCGGAACTACCAGGGAGGAGTCTGCATCGCTGAATAGAATTCATACGCAACAGCGTGTAGAGTAACTAGCAGGGAGGAGTCTGCGCAACAGCATATAGAGTAACTAAATTATACGTAGAATAGCGTATAATTTAGCGGACAAACTACGTAGCGATGCATACAAAAGCGAAGCGAATCACCTAATATTTGGATTCGCTTCGCAGCTTAAAAATCCCAAGATTCGATACGAATCAACAAATCGACGAATCACTTCGCTCATCTCTAGTCTCCAGAGGCTGATCAATAGCAACATGGTGCCTGTAAACCATTCCTCCAAAATCTCTCCTTCAAAAACCATATGGCCCTCCTTCTCTTCTGATCTCTGCCGTATGCCAAAACAGCAATTTAAGACTACATTAACAAAATCTGTGGTGCTTTTTCTCCTGAAAGTGAAAAATGGGGAGCTTATACAACATTTTATTGAAAGAAATGAAAATTTTCATTTTCACAGCCAAGTTTCTAAATTCTAATTCTAATGATGCAAACATAAAGTAGACATATGGTGAATGTTAAGTTATTGCCACATAAAGCGGCAAATATGGGCTCTGTCAGGAAGGTAAAAAATGGCTGTGTCCTAAAGGGATTAAAGGGCATCTGTCAGCAGATTTGTATCTATGACACTGACTGACCTATTGAATGTGCGCTTGGCAGCTGAACGCATCTGTGTTGGTCTCATGATCATATGTGCCCACATTGCTGAGAAAAATGATGTTTTACTATATGCAAATAAGTCTCTAGAAGCAATGGGGTGTTGCCATTACTTCTACAGGCTCTACGTTCTCTGCAACTGCTGTGCTCTCTATACTTTGATTGACAGGACCAGGCAGTGTAAATGTCTTCACGCCTGGCCTTGTTAATCAAAGTGCAGAAAGTGAGGCAGTGGCAGAGATTGTAGAGCCTCTAGGTGTAACGGCAAGGCCCTCGTTGCTCCTAAAGGCTAATTTGCATATATTTAAACATCATTTTTCTCAGCAATGCAGGCACACATGAACATAGGACCAACGCAGACTCCTTCAGCTGCCAAGTGCAAAAGCAAATATGATACAAATCTGCTAATAGATGCTTTTTTTGTCACATTCACAGGACTGCAGTTTTTACTCGGATTTTGCAGCAGGGACCGTGGTTAGTGTGCACTACTACCACTTGTCCCTACTGAATTGTTTTCTGTTCTTAGCTAGTTAATAGTTGTTGACATTGTACTAGCCTGCTACTAAAAATGACTCAAACGTTGCCCCCAACATGTTTCGCCAGATCCCTGGTGTCCTCAGGGGTTTATGGGCATTGATAAAGTTAGACACCATGCCTGGGTTGGGCTTGTTGATGTAGCTTGAGTTGATATAGACTGGGTTGATGCAAAACCTAGCTGGTGGCCACTTCTGTTCCATAGTAACTAGTGATCATGGCACACCAAAGGGGGGGGGTCCAACGGGTCTGGACCACCTCAAGATCCGTTCTTTTTTTTTTATTATCCCTCAGGGCCGCACCCTGGTTCTTATCGTGGGCAGTGGGCAGTATGAGATGAGCGCTTCCATTGTGGAAGCGCTCATCTCAATATTAATCTGTATCGCTGTCCTCAGGACGGCAATACATATGGATGTGCTGCGGCGGGGCAGGGGGGGAGAGGCGTCTCCTTTCCCTGTTGTTCTGATAGGCCACAGGGACTAATGCCTGCGGGCCTATCAGAGACCGGCTCAGGCGGCGCGATGACGTCATTATCATCGCGCCGCCTGAGCCGGGCAGCACATAGCAGGGACACAGGCCAGAAGAGGCCTGTATCGCATCGCTGCTGATGGAGGTAAGTATTTTTATTTTTTTGTTTTTCTTAATAGATGCTAGATTTAGGGGGCACCTGGCAATTTCTCACTTTTTTTGGGGGGGGAGGGGGGAGAATATTGCACTATGGGGGCATCTGGAAATTTTATACTATCTGAATTTTTTGGGGGGCATCTGGGGCATTTATTTCTTGCTCATTTTGTGGGGGGCACTTTTGGGGCATTTCTTACTGGCACATTATGTGGGGGGCCACCATGGAGAAGAGCACTATGGGGACATCTGGGAGCTCTAAAGGGGCTTTTTTTTATTGGCACATTATGGGGGACACTATAGGGGAGAATGGCACTATGGGACATTTGGTGGCACTAAAAGGGAATTATTTGGGGGCACTATGGGGGAGTAGAGCACTATAGGTCATCTGGTGGCACTATGGGGGCATTATTTGGGGGTACTATGGGGGAGTGGAGCACTATGGGGGCATCTGGTGACTCTAAAAGGGCATTTTCTTTTTACTGGCACATTATAGGGGAGAGCGGCACTATAGGGGCATCATTTGGGGCTGGGGCATCTGGTGGCTCTAAAGGGACATTTTTTTACGGGCACATTATAAGGAGCACTATAGGGGAGAACGGCACTATAGGGTATCATTTGGGGGCACTATGGGGTCATCTGGTGGCTCTAAAGGGGCATTTTTTTACTGGCACATTATAGGGGACACTATAGGGGAGAGCGGAACTATGGGGCATCTGGTGGCACTATAAGGGCATCATTTGGGGGCATCTGGTGGCTCTAAAGGGGCATTTTTTACTGGCACATTATAGTGGGCACTATGGCATCTGGCACTAAGGGGGCAATTTTTACTGGCACATTATGGGGGAGAGGAGCACTATAGGGGCATGTGATGGGGGCAGTAAGAAGGGGCATTTTTTACTTGCATAAAGGGAGAGGAGCACTATAGGGGCATTTACTGAGGCACTATATAGGGGTATTTTATACTGGTATACATTATGGGGACATTAGCTCAACTGCAGGCACTAAGCGGGGGTATTATTGTGAGCTTTCCTACTACTGGGGGGCTATGGGGAACATGATTACTAGTATGGGCACTACGGGGACATTATTACTACTAAGTGTGCTCTGGCAGAGAATTATTTCTATTGGTGGGATTTTGGGGAGGACTGTTACTTTGGGGGGGAAGGGGGCACCCTGGCATAGTATCAGCTTCGCACAATTATTTTTGGGGAACATTATCTTTATACTATTAGTGTCTGGGCGCAGTTTTTTGTTTGAGCACTGTGTGCCAATAATTATTGAAGGGGGCACTATCTGTGTGGTAGTAGTATTTTTCAGGGGACAGTTTCTGCGGTATAGTATGGGGGAGCACAGCGGGCACAGTATTGGGGGTGGCAGGATGAGGTGTTCAGAAGATGTGGAGATGATGGAAATGTGGGAAACTAATGTCTGTTTGTCAATCTCTGCAGAGACGAGAGATGGCTGAAAAATCATCATGGCGGTCTGGTCTGAATGGAGAAGATGAGGAAATAGAACATCTACATCAAAGGTGACATCACTGGATGTAAGAGGTATGGGGCGCTGTGTAGGAGAGGAGATGCTCTGGCTCCCCCCCCTGCGATTTGCAGAAGGAGGAGAAGGAGCTGGGTGAGGATAACCAAGGGGGGCAGCAGGCCACAGTGGGTGGCAAATGGTGGGGGGGAACCAGAGGCCTTGAGCAGGATCTGGGGAGGGAGGAGAGTGGAGGATCTTCCTGGCTGTATGTAGCCTGCTGTTGCTTATTGTATAATGTGAAGCAGGCAGTGCAGCCAGGACACGCCCTCCCCTCTCCGTATGATGTGTGGAGACGGGCCTCAACTATATCATTTCAGCTGTACAGTGTTTGTTGGGAGTGGCCTATTATATCTAGGAGGGGCTTATAATAACGGGTGGGGCCTATCATTTGGTCTTCTCAGAAAGGCTTTAGGAAATGGGTGGGGCCAAAAAATCGGCACAGCGAGCTATGCGCCGTATTTTTTACTTTTCGGACCCTCCTAGAAAAAATTCCTGGGTGCTCCCCTGCTAGTGATGCTGCTTCATTTAGTTCAGTAGAGTCATGGTGCTTATGACTGTGTTTGCACATCCATTGTTTATGTTAATCCTGCAGAACTTGAACACGACAATGCTTTTGTCTTGTGCACTGTGCAGAAAAACTGCCAGTTGGAAAACACTCGTGCAGAGCTAGTAACAGCCGAGCTTGGCTCAGGTCTGGCATGAACCAAAGCTGCTCCAATTACCCTGAAAGTTGGTACATAACCCCCTCTAGCCTCCTGGGACTAACATTTTTTTATTTAGGAAAATGTATCTCTTTGTGTGTACTTTTTAGTAATTATTTTTCCCTCCCTCTTCTCCAAGCTCTGGAACGTAATGACAGCAATAGCAAATGATGCCGTGGTGACACTGAAATACATAGCTATGGGTAAATGCACATTTGATAGCGTTAACAGTGTGTTTAAAAACACGGCACATGTCACATGCATATTCCAAAGCTTCCAAAAATTGTCCCTTATCGGGGGCAGATGACGTTTAAACACACATGGTTTATGAGATAAAAAAATATAAAAAAAAGTAGCTTGGGGGACCGAGCGTCCAAACATTATGCTTTGACAGGATCAGAATCCCTGACTAAGCATCCAAAAATTATGCCTTGACAGGGTCAGAATGCCTGCACATATAACACGCATAAGTGTTGATTGTCAAAAGAAAAAGTGGCTCATTGTGAACGAGCCTAAAAAAAATTCTCCCTTCTAATTGGGAGCAGTAGCAGTGCAGTGTGGATGTGGAAAGGGTATGGTACGGATATAGTGACATGCAACTGCAATAGTGGCACCAGTAGCCTTATGGAAGATAATGGTTGGCAGTTGCAGCCATACTGAACGTGATGGTTGGAAAGTGGCATAAGTAATATGAAGCGGCACCGCCAGCAAAGTGAGGTCTATTCATCAGAATCAGCCGGAGAAGTGTGAAAATCCTCCTGAATCCAGGCTTGGTTCATTTTGACAAAAGTGATGTTTTGGACACTGGGGGAGGACAACTTGGTCCACTTGGATGTCGCCACACCCCCTGTGGCATTGAAAACCCTCTCTCAGATGACAATGGAGGCTAGGCAAGAAACAAGAGAAGGAGTGTGCTGTGCCACGTGGAAAAACCACATGCTTCATGTTGAGGAGACAGAAATGGCTGCTGCTTGGCTTCTGCTGCTCATGGTGGCAGGAGGGGGGTTACACTGCAGGGAGCGGAAGGAGGCCTCCTATTTAGACACACTGACGGCAGGCATCTGCTCGCCGTAAGCTACGTACACATTGTTTCATGGTAGTAATGTCATTTTCCCTCCCTTTCTGCAAGAGGAAAACATTCCCCCATTGTGACTTGGTAGCAAAGGTCTAAAAGCATGGCTATCCAGTAATCATCAGACTGCTTGATGTCTTTGATATGCCTGTCACTGTGTAAGCATGAGGATAAAGCTCGCCATTCTGGCCAGCTTGCCTGAGCCGCCACTTCTTGCTCATTCCCCCAGACCCCCCCTCCCCCCGACTTGTCCTTATTGCTCCTCCACCTCTGACTCCTCTTCCCCCTCTTGCAGTGGCAGCTGCTCATCATCCTCATTCTCATCTTCATCATACTTCTCTTCCATGGCAGATTCCCTTGTGTGTGTCCCCAACAGCTATAGGCTGGATGGCAAGATGAGTAATCCCCTGCAGCTAGAGATGAGCGAGCACTAAAATGCTCGGGTGCTCGTTAATCGAGTCGAATTTTTTCCAGATGCTCGGGTGCTCATTTCGAATAACGAACCCCATTGAAGTAAATGGGAGACTCGAGCATTTTTTGCAGGGGGCGAAAGCTCTGCACAGGGAAGAAAACCTGCGTGAAAACCTGGAAACCTTAGAAAATGATGGAAACACCACGGAAATGGACAGGAAACAGCAGGGTCAGCATGCATGGATGCCTCTAAGGCTGCCTAATAGTACCATTACGCCAAATTCTGGGCAACAGCCTGGTGGTGACCCCCAAGACAATTGTGCTAACCCAGACCAAGATGGGCAAGGCACATGCCCATCACATGCTAGTAAAGCCCCCAACTAGGTGCAACGAAGGTCCATCACCGCCTGCGGGTGACACCACTGCCCGTGCTGGCACTGCTGTCCTATCCCCCGCCCCACGACGCAGGCATAAGCCTGACACAGCATGGTGGTGACACCAACAAGTGACCAAGTTAGATGAGGTAGCAGGTGAGCCACCCAAAAAATTACCCTGACACAACATGGCGGTGACAACAGAGTGACCAAGTTAGACTGAGGTAGCAGGTGAACCACCCAAAAATTTACGCTGACACAGCATGGCGGTGAACCCAGAGTGACCAAGTTAGACTGAGGTAGCAGGTGAACCACCCAAAATTTTACCCTGACACAGCATGGCGGTGAACCCAGAGTGACCAAGTTAGACTAAGGTAGCAGGTGAACCACATAAAATTTTACCCTGACACAGCGTGGCGGTGAACCCAGATTGACCAAGTTAGACTGAGGTAGCAGGTGAAACCACCAGCAAAGCATTTTAGACCCTGACACAGCATGGCGGTGAACCAGAGTGAACACCAGAGTTAGACTGAGGTAGCAGGTGAACCACATTAAAATTTTACCCTGACACAGCATGGCGGGTGACAACCAGGTGAACAAGAGACTGAACCAGAGTGGCGGTTAGACTGAGGTAGCAGGTGAAAGCCACATAACCCAATTTAGCCCTGACACAGCATGGCGGTGA
>ONZH01007784.1:0-37318 GCA_900303285.1 Rhinella marina
TGGGCACATATTTGGATATTAAGGTCAGTTTCTTGGACACACGGATTGCCATGCAAGACGGGTGACTGAATGACTTAGTCATTCACATCAGGCAGGGGGTGGTATAATCCATGAATCCAGGCACGATTCATCTTTAGAAAATCAGCATCTCAACACTGTGGCAAGAGAGCCTCGTTCTTTGCGGTGTTACGATGTTACCTGCCACACTGAACACCCTCTTTGATGGCAACACTACTGGCTGTGCAGGACAGCAGAGCCAAACTCTGCCAGTTGAGGCCAAATGTCCAGTTTCTCTGCCCAGTACTGCACGGGGTCGGTGACACTTTTGGGCGGTACAATCCAGGTAGGCAGTGACCTGGTGGGTGAGCTCATGCTGGTCCACGCCATGAGTCGGTGTTGGTCCCCTCTTCAGCAGCTGGCTGCATGAAATTGCTCATCAGCGATTGGAGGCTGTAGCGACTTCTCACGCCTCCACTAGTGGTGTGGGTAGTGGAGCGCACTGGTTCCCCCCGAAGGATGTTGTCTGGGAACCTGGCTGGTCTCGCTGGTAAGTTGAGACCAACTGCTGGTGAGTAGGTCCCGGTAGTACACCAGTTTTGCCTCCCTCTCTGATGCGGAAAAAATTCAGCCATTTTGTGGCGGAAGCGAGGGTCCACCAGGGTGGCCAGCCAGTATTGGTCCCTCTGGCGGATGTCCACAATCCGGCTGTCATTCCTGAGACACTCCGCAGGCACCTTGCCATCTGCACCAAGGACAATGAGCGCCTCTCCTCTCCACTGTCCTCGTATAGTTCCAGGGTCTGCTGGGGTCTTCCTCCTCTTCCTCTACCACCTCATCCTCCATCTCCTCCTGTGATTGAGAGGCAGAGGAAGCCAGGTGGCAGTGTGTGGAATGGCTGGGCGTAGACATCTTCCTCCTCCTCACCCTCCATCTGCACTTCATCCATCTCTGGGCTCAAGGCGATGTTCAGCCTTGGAGTGGTGGCCTGGGAATCCTCGCTGATAATGGTTTTCAGTGCACTTTCCAGAACATGGACGAGTGGGATGATGTTGTTGATCCCATAGTCATGCCTGCTCACAAACAGAGTCGCGTCCTCAAAAGGGATCAACAATTGGCAGACTTCACATAGCTCTGCCAGTGTGTGACTTGGAAGTCGCAGTGTGGCGTGAAGCTGCCTGATTGCCCCATGAGGTAGTCTGTAATGGCTGACCTTTGCTCGTACAGGCGGTCCAGCATATGGAGGGCAGAATTCCAGTGTGTTGGCACGTTGCAGATTAGCCGATGTTGGGGCAGACTCCGCTGTCTCTGGATCCTGAGCAGGCTGTTCCTTGCAGTGTAGGAGTGGCTGAAGTGTTTGCACACTCTGCGTGACATCCTCATAAGGTCTTGTAGTGCAGGAAATGATCGAAGAAACCTGTGCACTATGAGGTTTATCACATGTGCCATACAAGGTGTATGACTCAGCCCTCCCTGCTGCACTGCAGAGACAATGTTCCTCCCATTGTCTCCTACCACACTTCCCACCGTTAGTTGATGTGGGGTCAGCCATTGATCTATCTCCTCCCTGATAGTCCGGAGGAGCTCCTGCCACTGTGGCTCTGTTCACCCAGGCTCACAAATGGAGGACAGCCTGAGAGTGCCGGGCCTGACATCGGTGGTAAGACACTGGGGCAGGTTGGACTGCAGTCAAAGCGGCGGATGGTTGCAAGGTGGTGGAGGCAGAACTTGTGCTTCCCGCTGCTGGCCCCCTAAAGCACCGTGGAGGTGACAGTGGCAAGAATGGGCCAACTTCCTGATGGTCTTTGGGAGGATGTTGACCCAATGGGGCAGTAACAGACATGTACTGCCCCTTGCCCATAAGTTGAGGACCAGACATCAGCACTCAGGTGCACGGTCTTGGACACTGAGAGTCCCAATGAGTCGCCAACCTTTTTCTGCACATTAACAGTGCAGTGATGGGATAGCTTTGCCAGAGATGTAGTGGCGGCTGGGGACTCGCCATCTGGGGTGCACACACGCCATGAAATCCCTGAAAAGGCTGGGAGTCCACAAGGTTGAAGGGCAGGGACTGAAGCACCAGCAGCTTAACCAGGTGTCTGGTCAGTTTCTGGGCCATGGGATGGCTGCTGGAATACACCTGACGTCTGCCATGGACTCAGTCATGGATTGCTGCCTCATTAGTGGTGTACATGGCAGTGACACTGTGCTCGTGCTGGCACCTGAGGCTGACGAGCCCTGAGTTCCACTGAGAGGATGCTGCCATGATGGGATCTGCAGTGTATGGTGCATCCTGACAGGAGGTGGTATTGGGGTCACAGTTCTTCCAGGCCTGTTGGTGTTGCCTTTCCATATGCTTTCGCATCGATGTTGTCCCGAGATTATCACCCCTACCACGACTGACCCTCTCATTGCACAGCAGGCACAAAGCGATGTGCTTATCTTTCCCCAGGCGGAAGAACTGCCAGATGACAGAGGACCGTGGTTTGCTGACAGCCACGGGGGGTCTTGCTGGCTGTTGACTGCCACTGCTGCCTGAGGGTGCCCTCTCAGGACCAAGGCTTTGCGAGGGTGATCTCTGCCTGGTAGCTTGGCTTCTACCCCTCCCTCTTGTGCCTCGGTTCCTTGCAACAGTGGGATGTTGCTGCGTCGGTGGCACCTCTATTTCCTCCCCTGATGATGAGGATGATGCTGCTTGAGGGCGCCACGTCCAATCAGCGACATCATCATCAAACTCTGCACCACTGCTACTTTCCTCCGGTGGCTGGGACAGGATATCAGGTGTAAGAATAGAAATAAATTTAAATATATGTGGCGCTATGCCGACTAAAGATAAAAAAGGAAGTCCTTAGTTACACAGATTTGCAAATGCGTGATCATGCCCACTCACCAATCGTCACGGTAACTTCCTGTGGAGTGGGTCCCTACACTCGTCTATGCCTCTGTTCAGACTACATCCAAGTCTCCATTGTTCAGGGCGTGTGGAACCAGCTAAATAGGCATCCCACCAGGAAGTCCTGGGTGAATGGGCGTCGTCAGGTCCAAAAGGAGCATGCGAGGCTCAATATATAAAAATTATAATAAGAAGTTTGGACCAACGATATATATATATATATTTTTTCCATAAGTGCATATCCATAAAGCAGAACTGTGGGTATATAAAGGTATGGTTGCACAACATATAATAAACAATAAGAATAGAAATAAATTTAAATATATGTGGCGCTATGCCGACTAAAGATAAAAAAGGAAGTCCTTAGTTACACAGATTTGCAAATGCCTGATCATGCCCACTCACCAATCGTCACGGTAACTTCCTGTGGAGTGGGTCCCTACACTCGTCTATGCCTCTGTTCAGACTACATCCAAGTCTCCATTGTTCAGGGCGTGTGGAACCAGCTAAATAGGCATCCCACCAGGAAGTCCTGGGTGAATGGGCGTCGTCAGGTCCAAAAGGAGCATGCGAGGCTCAATATATAAAAATTATAATAAGAAGTTTGGACCAACGATATATATATATATATTTTTTCCATAAGTGCATATCCATAAAGCAGAACTGTGGGTATATAAAGGTATGGTTGCACAACATATAATAAACAATAAGAATAGAAATAAATTTAAATATATGTGGCGCTATGCCGACTAAAGATAAAAAAGGAAGTCCTTAGTTACACAGATTTGCAAATGCGTGATCATGCCCACTCACCAATCGTCACGGTAACTTCCTGTGGAGTGGGTCCCTACACTCGTCTATGCCTCTGTTCAGACTACATCCAAGTCTCCATTGTTCAGGGCGTGTGGAACCAGCTAAATAGGCATCCCACCAGGAAGTCCTGGTGAATGGGCGTCGTCAGGTCCAAAAGGAGCATGCGAGGCTCAATATATAAAAATTATAATAAGAAGTTTGGACCAACGATATATATATATATATATTTTTTCCATAAGTGCATATCCATAAAGCAGAACTGTGGGTATATAAAGGTATGGTTGCACAACATATAATAAACAATAAGAATAGAAATAAATTTAAATATATGTGGCGCTATGCCGACTAAAGATAAAAAAGGAAGTCCTTAGTTACACAGATTTGCAAATGCGTGATCATGCCCACTCACCAATCGTCACGGTAACTTCCTGTGGAGTGGGTCCCTACACTCGTCTATGCCTCTGTTCAGACTACATCCAAGTCTCCATTGTTCAGGGCGTGTGGAACCAGCTAAATAGGCATCCCACCAGGAAGTCCTGGGTGAATGGGCGTCGTCAGGTCCAAAAGGAGCATGCGAGGCTCAATATATAAAAATTATAATAAGAAGTTTGGACCAACGATATATATATATATATATTTTTTCCATAAGTGCATATCCATAAAGCAGAACTGTGGGTATATAAAGGTATGGTTGCACAACATATAATAAACAATAAGAATAGAAATAAATTTAAATATATGTGGCGCTATGCCGACTAAAGATAAAAAGGAAGTCCTTAGTTACACAGATTTGCAAATGCGTGATCATGCCCACTCACCAATCGTCACGGTAACTTCCTGTGGAGTGGGTCCCTACACTCGTCTATGCCTCTGTTCAGACTACATCCAAGTCTCCATTGTTCAGGGCGTGTGGAACCAGCTAAATAGGCATCCCACCAGGAAGTCCTGGGTGAATGGGCGTCGTCAGGTCCAAAAGGAGCATGCGAGGCTCAATATATAAAAATTATAATAAGAAGTTTGGACCAACGATATATATATATATATTTTTTCCATAAGTGCATATCCATAAAGCAGAACTGTGGGTATATAAAGGTATGGTTGCACAACATATAATAAACAATAAGAATAGAAATAAATTTAAATATATGTGGCGCTATGCCGACTAAAGATAAAAAAGGAAGTCCTTAGTTACACAGATTTGCAAATGCGTGATCATGCCCACTCACCAATCGTCACGGTAACTTCCTGTGGAGTGGGTCCCTACACTCGTCTATGCCTCTGTTCAGACTACATCCAAGTCTCCATTGTTCAGGGCGTGTGGAACCAGCTAAATAGGCATCCCACCAGGAAGTCCTGGGTGAATGGGCGTCGTCAGGTCCAAAAGGAGCATGCGAGGCTCAATATATAAAAATTATAATAAGAAGTTTGAACCAACGATATATATATATATATATTTTTTCCATAAGTGCATATCCATAAAGCAGAACTGTGGGTATATAAAGGTATGGTTGCACAACATATAATAAACAATAAGAATAGAAATAAATTTAAATATATGTGGCGCTATGCCGACTAAAGATAAAAAAGGAAGTCCTTAGTTACACAGATTTGCAAATGCGTGATCATGCCCACTCACCAATCGTCACGGTAACTTCCTGTGGAGTGGGTCCCTACACTCGTCTATGCCTCTGTTCAGACTACATCCAAGTCTCCATTGTTCAGGGCGTGTGGAACCAGCTAAATAGGCATCCCACCAGGAAGTCCTGGGTGAATGGGCGTCGTCAGGTCCAAAAGGAGCATGCGAGGCTCAATATATAAAAATTATAATAAGAAGTTTGGACCAACGATATATATATATATATATTTTTTCCATAAGTGCATATCCATAAAGCAGAACTGTGGGTATATAAAGGTATGGTTGCACAACATATAATAAACAATAAGAATAGAAATAAATTTAAATATATGTGGCGCTATGCCGACTAAAGATAAAAAAGGAAGTCCTTAGTTACACAGATTTGCAAATGCGTGATCATGCCCACTCACCAATCGTCACGGTAACTTCCTGTGGAGTGGGTCCCTACACTCGTCTATGCCTCTGTTCAGACTACATCCAAGTCTCCATTGTTCAGGGCGTGTGGAACCAGCTAAATAGGCATCCCACCAGGAAGTCCTGGGTGAATGGGCGTCGTCAGGTCCAAAAGGAGCATGCGAGGCTCAATATATAAAAATTATAATAAGAAGTTTGGACCAACGATATATATATATATATTTTTTCCATAAGTGCATATCCATAAAGCAGAACTGTGGGTATATAAAGGTATGGTTGCACAACATATAATAAACAATAAGAATAGAAATAAATTTAAATATATGTGGCGCTATGCCGACTAAAGATAAAAAAGGAAGTCCTTAGTTACACAGATTTGCAAATGCGTGATCATGCCCACTCACCAATCGTCACGGTAACTTCCTGTGGAGTGGGTCCCTACACTCGTCTATGCCTCTGTTCAGACTACATCCAAGTCTCCATTGTTCAGGGCGTGTGGAACCAGCTAAATAGGCATCCCACCAGGAAGTCCTGGGTGAATGGGCGTCGTCAGGTCCAAAAGGAGCATGCGAGGCTCAATATATAAAAATTATAATAAGAAGTTTGGACCAACGATATATATATATATATTTTTCCATAAGTGCATATCCATAAAGCAGAACTGTGGGTATATAAAGGTATGGTTGCACAACATATAATAAACAATAAGAATAGAAATAAATTTAAATATATGTGGCGCTATGCCGACTAAAGATAAAAAAGGAAGTCCTTAGTTACACAGATTTGCAAATGCGTGATCATGCCCACTCACCAATCGTCACGGTAACTTCCTGTGGAGTGGGTCCCTGAACAATGGAGACTTGGATGTAGTCTGAACAGAGGCATAGACGAGTGTAGGGACCCACTCCACAGGAAGTTACCGTGACGATTGGTGAGTGGGCATGATCACGCATTTGCAAATCTGTGTAACTAAGGACTTCCTTTTTTATCTTTAGTCGGCATAGCGCCACATATATTTAAATTTATTTCTATTCTTATTGTTTATTATATGTTGTGCAACCATACCTTTATATACCCACAGTTCTGCTTTATGGATATGCACTTATGGAAAAAAATATATATATATATATATCGTTGGTCCAAACTTCTTATTATAATTTTTATATATTGAGCCTCGCATGCTCCTTTTGGACCTGACGACGCCCATTCACCCAGGACTTCCTGGTGGGATCCTATTTAGCTGGTTCCACACGCCCTGAACAATGGAGACTTGGATGTAGTCTGAACAGAGGCATAGACGAGTGTAGGGACCCACTCCACAGGAAGTTACCGTGACGATTGGTGAGTGGGCATGATCACGCATTTGCAAATCTGTGTAACTAAGGACTTCCTTTTTTATCTTTAGTCGGCATAGCGCCACATATATTTAAATTTATTTCTATTCTTATTGTTTATTATATGTTGTGCAACCATACCTTTATATACCCACAGTTCTGCTTTATGGATATGCACTTATGGAAAAAATATATATATATATATCGTTGGTCCAAACTTCTTATTATAATTTTTTATATATTGAGCCTCGCATGCTCCTTTTGGACCTGACGACGCCCATTCACCCAGGACTTCCTGGTGGGATGCCTATTTAGCTGGTTCCACACGCCCTGAACAATGGAGACTTGGATGTAGTCTGAACAGAGGCATAGACGAGTGTAGGGACCCACTCCACAGGAAGTTACCGTGACGATTGGTGAGTGGGCATGATCACGCATTTGCAAATCTGTGTAACTAAGGACTTCCTTTTTTATCTTTAGTCGGCATAGCGCCACATATATTTAAATTTATTTCTATTCTTATTGTTTATTATATGTTGTGCAACCATACTTTTATATACCCACAGTTCGGCTTTATGGATATGCACTTATGGAAAAAATATATATATATATATCGTTGGTCCAAACTTCTTATTATAATTTTTATATATTGAGCCTCGCATGCTCCTTTTGGACCTGACGACGCCCATTCACCCAGGACTTCCTGGTGGGATGCCTATTTAGCTGGTTCCACACGCCCTGAACAATGGAGACTTGGATGTAGTCTGAACAGAGGCATAGACGAGTGTAGGGACCCACTCCACAGGAAGTTACCGTGACGATTGGTGAGTGGGCATGATCACGCATTTGCAAATCTGTGTAACTAAGGACTTCCTTTTTTATCTTTAGTCGGCATAGCGCCACATATATTTAAATTTATTTCTATTCTTATTGTTTATTATATGTTATGCAACCATACCTTTATATACCCACAGTTCTGCTTTATGGATATGCACTTATGGAAAAAATATATATATATATATCGTTGGTCCAAACTTCTTATTATAATTTTTATATATTGAGCCTCGCATGCTCCTTTTGGACCTGACGACGCCCATTCACCCAGGACTTCCTGGTGGGATGCCTATTTAGCTGGTTCCACACGCCCTGAACAATGGAGACTTGGATGTAGTCTGAACAGAGGCATAGACGAGTGTAGGGACCCACTCCACAGGAAGTTACCGTGACGATTGGTGAGTGGGCATGATCACGCATTTGCAAATCTGTGTAACTAAGGACTTCCTTTTTTATCTTTAGTCGGCATAGCGCCACATATATTTAAATTTATTTCTATTCTTATTGTTTATTATATGTTGTGCAACCATACCTTTATATACCCACAGTTCTGCTTTATGGATATGCACTTATGGAAAAAATATATATATATATATCGTTGGTCCAAACTTCTTATTATAATTTTTATATATTGAGCCTCGCATGCTCCTTTTGGACCTGACGACGCCCATTCACCCAGGACTTCCTGGTGGGATGCCTATTTAGCTGGTTCCACACGCCCTGAACAATGGAGACTTGGATGTAGTCTGAACAGAGGCATAGACGAGTGTAGGGACCCACTCCACAGGAAGTTACCGTGACGATTGGTGAGTGGGCATGATCACGCATTTGCAAATCTGTGTAACTAAGGACTTCCTTTTTTATCTTTAGTCGGCATAGCGCCACATATATTTAAATTTATTTCTATTCTTATTGTTTATTATATGTTGTGCAACCATACCTTTATATACCCACAGTTCTGCTTTATGGATATGCACTTATGGAAAAATATATATATATATATCGTTGGTCCAAACTTCTTATTATAATTTTTATATATTGAGCCTCGCATGCTCCTTTTGGACCTGACGACGCCCATTCACCCAGGACTTCCTGGTGGGATGCCTATTTAGCTGGTTCCACACGCCCTGAACAATGGAGACTTGGATGTAGTCTGAACAGAGGCATAGACGAGTGTAGGGACCCACTCCACAGGAAGTTACCGTGACGATTGGTGAGTGGGCATGATCACGCATTTGCAAATCTGTGTAACTAAGGACTTCCTTTTTTATCTTTAGTCGGCATAGCGCCACATATATTTAAATTTATTTCTATTCTTATTGTTTATTATATGTTGTGCAACCATACCTTTATATACCCACAGTTCTGCTTTATGGATATGCACTTATGGAAAAATATATATATATATATATATCGTTGGTCCAAACTTCTTATTATAAGGATATCAGGTGTGGCACTGGATGCCCCTCCCTGGCTCTGTTGACTGCTTACAGCCAACACCTCCTCTGGAGTCTCAGTACGTTCCACCCGCTGACTTTGGTGGACTTCCTCCTCCTCCTCATTACTAAAAAGTGGTAGAGACTCCAAGGGCAGATCAAGGTTTCCCAAGAGTTCCCTGGCAGAAGGTGCCCCAAAGGTGAGTGGCATTCTCTTGTATCCTGGTCTATTCTGTGAAAAAAGTACAGTTTTGCGTTGCGTTTTTTCGAAGTTCGTAACGAATCTGGTTCGCTACGGTTCGGTTCGCTCATCCCTAGTTACAACCAACTTGCAAATGACTAGCAGTGGCTGTGCTTGCACACTATAGGAAAAAGCTCCGGCCTTTTTGGTGGCTGGCACCGTGGGAGCTCACATAGACTAGTGCTTTTTCCTATAGTGTGCAAGCACGGCCACCGCTGATGTATTGGTCGTAACCTTGGAAACAATCAGTGTATAATGTGATGGATAAACAAATGCAGCCAGACAAGCAATATGGACAATCACAATACATTAGTAAGTACCTTGTATTAACTTTCTCAATATAATAAATACTATTTGCTGAAGTGATATAACCCCTTTAAGTCCCCATCCCCAAATTGGTCAGGAAATTGAGGGCAGAAGACCAGCAGCAGCCCTGAAGCAGGGAGATGGGCCGATTTATTTAAGCCTCTTCATTGTTTATTTTGCTCCATATATCTGCAATTTTTACATTGAGTGGGACAAAACTATAAAATCCAGAACAGCAACAACTAAATATATGGCACACAGGTGTATAGAACAATGAAAACAATAAAGAGTAGGCATTGCTCACCTGAGTGCCGTTCCCCCATTAAACTGCATCAGGAATGCTGAGAGTCAAACCCTCCACCCAGAGGCGTAGCTAGAGGTTCAGCACAGGGGGGGCGAAACATACTTGAGTGGGCCCCCCACTTATTGGCTTCCCAAACGCACGTTTCCAACTTCACAGGCACATACTACTAGTTGTGGTTATAATATTGTATTAGAAAGATGACTATATAAACTGCAAGATCGTCTGTGCTGCTAAGTACAGTACAATAGACTTTCTACATACCCTAGTCTAAATACTCTACCACATAATGCAGTAAAATATAGGATTAATAGGAGTAATAAACAAGGGGACTCCTATGTTAAAGGAAACGTGTCCCCAGTTTTTACATCACTCCCCTACCCCCATCAGACCTCAGATCAGCAGAATGTGCCCCCATCAGACCTCAGATCAGCGTACTGTGCCCCCATCAGACCTCAGATCAGCGTATTGTGCCCCCATCAGACCTCAGATTAGCATATTGTGCCCCATCAGACCTCAGATCAGCCTACTGTGTCCCCATCAGACCTCAGATCAGCGTATTGTGCCCCATCAGACCTCACATCAGCCTACTGTGCCCCCATCAGACCTCAGATTAGCGTATTGTGCCCCATCAGACCTCACATCAGCCTACTGTGCCCCCATCAGACCTCAGATTAGCATACTGTGCCCCCATCAGACCTCACATCAGCCTACTGTGTCCCCATCAGACCTCAGATCAGCGTATTGTGCCCCATCAGACCTCACATCAGCCTACTGTGCCCCCATCAGACCTCAGATTAGCATATTGTGCCCCATCAGACCTCACATCAGCCTACTGTGCCCCCATCAGACCTCAGATCAGCGTACTGTGCCCCCATCAGACCTCAGATCAGCGTACTGTGCCCCCATCAGACCTCAGATCAGCGTACTGTGCCCCCATCAGACCTCAGATCAGCGTATTATGCCCCCATCAGACCTCAGATCTGCATATTGTGCCCCCATCAGACCTCAGATCTGCATATTGTGCCCCCATCAGACCTCAGATCAGCGTATTGTGCCCCCATCAGACCTCAGATCAGCCTATTGTGCCCCATCAAACCTCAGATCAGCCTATTGTGCCCCCATCAGACCTCAGATCAGCGTATTGTGCCCCCATCAGATATCAGATCAGCGTATTGTGCCCCATCAAACCTCAGATCTGCATATTGTGCCCCCATCAGACCTCAGATCATCGTATTGTGCCCCCATCAGACCTCGGATCAGCTTAATGTGCCCTCATCAGACCTCAGATCAGCGTATTGTGCCCCATCAAACCTCAGATCTGCATATTGTGCCCCCATCAGACCTCAGATCAGCGTATTGTGCCCCCATCAGACCTCAGATCAGCCCACCCAGCCACATAAGATAAAAATAAAAAACCTTTCTTACCTGTTCTGCGCTGCGGCTGCCCTCCGGTCCGCGCTCCGCTCTCTTCCCTGGCCCGCGCACACTATGACCTGACGCTGCATGCAGCGTCAGGTCATAGTGCGCGCCGCCAGGGAAGAGAGCAGAGCGCGGACCGGAGGGCAGCCGCAGCGCAGAACAGGTAAGTAAGATTTTTTATTTTTATGGGCCCCCTTGAGTCACTGGGCCCGGAGCCGTCGCCCCCCCCTGCCCCCCGGTAGCTACGCCACTGCCTCCACCAATCTGGTATTGATAGCATCTCCTCAGGCCAGGTCATCAGTATTGAGATTTGGGAAAACCCCTTTAAGCACTACAGCCTACAGAAGTATACATACAGCTCTGACCTATAATAAAGGCTGCCAATCTTTTTATAAAACCTTTTTGTTTTTACATGTCTAATTTCTCAAAACATTCTGTCCTGTCATGTTTCAAAGCTTCCCTATTAGAACTGTAGACCCAAAGTCCTCAATACAGGTTCACTTGGAAGTGTTCTCCCAATGGAATGCCCCTATTCTCATATCTTAAGAGGCTGGATTGACCCCCCCACTCTCCCTTGAGAGCGGATGTCAGGGGAGATAAGGGTCTGGAAAGTTGGACTAGAACATGCTTGATCATTTGTTCTCAGGGAGGTAAGATGCTGCCCAAGGTCTCTGGAAGCAGATTTCTCCCATTAGTAACAAGTGTATGCTGGGTCACACATGTGTACAGTCATGGCCAAAAGTTTTGAGAATTATACAAATATTAATTTTTACAAAGTCTACTGCTTCAGTTTTTATAATGGAAATTTGCATATACTCCAGAATGTTATAAAGAGTGATCAGCTTAACAGCAATTACTTGCAAAGTTAATATTTGCCTAGAAAATGAACTTTATCCCCCAAAACACATTTCAACATCATTGCAGCCCTGCCTTAAAAGGACCAGCTAACATCGTTTCAGTGATTGCTCCATTAACACAGGTGTGGGTGTTGATGAGGACAGGGCTGGAGATCAATCTGTCATGATTAAGTAAGAATGACACCACTGGACACTTTAAAAGGAGGCTGGTGCTTGGCATCATTGTTTCTCTTCTGTTAACCATGGTTATCTCTAAAGAAACACGTGCAGTCATCATTGCACTGCACAAAAATGGCCTAACAGGGAAGAGTATCGCAGCTAGAAAGATTGCACCTCAGTTAACAATCTATCGCATCATCAAGAACTTCAAGGAGAGAGGTTCCATTGTTGCCAAAAAGGCTCCAGGGCGCCCAAGAAAGACCAGCAAGCGCCAGGACCATCTCTTAAAAGTGTTTCAGCTGCGGGATTGGGCTACCAGCAGTGCAGAGCTTGCTCAGGAATGGCAGCAGGCAGGTGTGAGTGCATCTGCACGCACTGTGAGGAGGAGACTCTTGGAGCAAGGCATGGTCTCAAGGAGGGCAGCAAAGAAGCCACTTCTCTCCAGAAAAAACATTAGGGACAGACTGATATTCTGCAAAAGGTACAGGGAGTGGACTGCTGAGGACTGGGGTAAAGTCATTTTCTCTGATGAATCCCCTTTTCGATTGTTTGGGACATCTGGAAAACAGCTTATTCGGAGAAGACGAGGTGAGCGCTACCACCAGTCTTGTCTCATGCCAACTGTAAAGAATCCTGAAACCATTCATGTGTGGGGTTGCTTCTCAGCCAAGGGAATCGGCTCTCTCACAGTCTTGCCTAAAAACACAGCCATGAATAAAGAATGGTACCAGAATGTCCTCCGAGAGCAACTTCTCCCAACCGTCCAAGAGCAGTTTAGCGATCAACAATGCCTTTTCCAGCATGATGGAGCACCTTGCCATGAAGCAAAGGTGATAACTAAATGGCTCAGGGAACAAAACAGAGATTTTGGGTCCATGGCCTGAAAACTCCCCAGATCTTAATCCCATTGAGAACTTGTGGTCAATCATCAAGAGACGGGTGGACAAACAAAAACCTACAAATTCTGACAAAATGCAAGCATTGATTGTGCAAGAATGGACTGCTATCAGTCAGGATTTGGTCCAGAAGTTGATTGAGAGCATGCCAGGGAGAATTGCAGAGGTCCTGAAGAAGAAGGGTCAACACTGCAAATATTGACTTGCTGCATTAACTCATTCTAACTGTCAATATAAGCTTTTGTTACTCATAATATGATTGCAATTATATTTCTGTATGTGATAAAAACATCTGACAAACACACATAAAAACCAGAGTGCAGCAGATCATGTGAAAATATAATATTTGTGTCATTCTCAAAACTTTTGGCCATGACTGTAGCTTGTAGGTATACAGAAGAATTGGTAAGGATACCTGTCTGCTGAATACTCATTCATACAAAGGTTATTTTTAAGTGTATGGCTGGCTTTATGTTTGTGTCTATGACCATTCATTCTCTGGATGCAACATCTGTCTAGTTTTTCCAACATAGAGTCCTGTAGTTGGGTAATATAGTAATATGTGCAGACCACCTTGGATTTGCAAGGAGATATATAGAGTCTTTAGACACAGATAAACATGTGTGGTCTATTTTAGCAAAAAATTTAATTTGCATCAATGTAAACACTCTATAAAAAGCACACTTAAATGAGAAATCCGTCTTGTGATCTCATTGTGCTTTGCTAGACTGAATTAAAGACTTTCACGTACAAAGACTAGAATTGTTCCAAGAATAATGGGATACTGTACATAAGAGTCTTAGATAATGGGTACAAAGAAAAATTTCCTCCTGCCAAGACATTTCTAATGCAGCTTAAGTGCACAAATTGTTAACTGTATCATGCTGAATACAACAGCATACTTTCCTATAGGAGCAATTTTCAGTTCCGCTATAATTTTCCTCTAAAGGAACCCAATAAAATAGCAGTTATTGTATCCTGTATATAAAAATCAGTTCACATGAAAATTATAGCGCACAGACCCAAGAGCCCTCAAGTTTGCTCTCAGTCCTTTACTTTGTAATTTTGCTTCTTTGTATATTTCATATATATATATGACACAATGAATGTTGTGTTTCAGATTTATTACATAAGTACATTGAATATTCTACATTGTAACATGAGAAATAAAAATCAATTATTCAGATGTACGGATGTGGCGCGCTTTATTTTGGCAGCAGCTGGAACAGGGTGGTCACTTTAATGTGATTTGTTCTATTACTGTTATATGTTTTTGTTGCATTAATGAGTCAAAGTAACACTGGCTACATCTGGAAACCAAACCTGCTCTGTTATCTATCTTAACTTATTGCTAAGTATATTGTCTAGTATACATTAAAGGGGTAGGTCATGAAAATTAGATCAGCGGGGATGCGACACCCGGCACCCCCGCCGATCAGCTGTATGAGGAGACGACAGTGTGCATGTGCCGTCCCCCGTCTCTCTTCCTGCTGCTATGTCTATGGCAAAGAAGCAGTGAGCAGGAAGAGAGAAGAGAGACTGCATGTGTACACTGCGTGTACCATCTCATCAAACAGCTGATCAGTGGGGTTACCGGGTGTCAGACCCCCTCAGATCTGATATTGATTACCTATCCTAAGGATAGGTCATTAATATTAAAAGCTCCGAGAATGGATTTTCAAACAATCCATGTTCTTTAGGTTAAGTGCCAAGTTTTAAGGCCCAATGTATTTGTGAATGCCATGCTTGCACATTCTACTCACCTTCTAACTAATATACTGGAATATTCTGTTCCTATTACTAAGGATATAAACACCCCCTGCATATCACAGAGAGTAAGCTCTAAACAAGACAATGTTTGAACACTCTACCCTGTCTCATTGCATTCCAACATCTTGGTTATTGCTGAAAGCTTACCAAGATTACAGTGACTATTTCTTCATTTTATATGCTTTAGTATGATATCACTGCTGCTGAATATATGATATAACTAGTGTTGCGTGAATCGAAGCATCTGAAGTGGAATTCGATCTGAAGGATGTATTGCACTTGCATTAACATTATTGTGGACACTGCAGCAGTGGAGTGAGCAGTAAGTATGCAAATGTCAAGCATCAGCTAGGGTTGGTGCAAAGACCACTGGACTTTGGAGAAGTTGAAACGTGTTCTATTAAATTATGAATTATGTTTCACTGTCTAGTACACTGATTGTGGTTTTGGTTTGAACTGAGAATACTACAGTACCTACTGAAACACGTAGGGGGTCATTTATTAAGGCATTTTAGATGCTGGTCTTAATAACCCCTATATCTGGAGGTGGATCCGCCAATGCTACATAATTTTGGTGCATCAAGCACCAGTATAAATGTAAGCTACTTTCATTGCTGTCTTACATTTAGACCATTTTCTTTGCCTAAAAGAAGCATAGAAAATGATGAATGAGATAGGCTTGCCGACACATCTCCTTCCCCGCCCACGCCTCGCCCACTTTTGTAGACCTGGTGTGAGCGGGGATAAGTCTTGGCGTTGCGCTGCAATCTGCGCCTGAAATGCACCTAATATAGGCGTATTTCAGGATAATAAGTGCCTACTGGAATAATGGTAAGAGTTCTGTTAATACTACAGTTTACAAGAATAGTATTTTAGATAATTATGTCTTCAAATTATCTCATATCAGTTTAGGGCCCTTTCTTTATCACTATAACTGTATTGCAGTATACTGTAGAGAGTGAACTCTATAAAGTAATGTGAAACAAGTTTAAAGGGAACCTGTCACCTCAAAAACAGACATAAAACAGCCAATATTACCTTATAGTAGCCCCCAGTGTGTTATTAATCATGTGTTTGATCAGGTAATTTGATCCTCCATACTTGATAAAAATGATGTTTTAAGCCCCATCAGCGCTAGCCTTCCAGTCAGCTTGAAGTCAAGAAGGCAGCGGCCTCCTTGCTTCAAGTCAAGCTAAGCACGCCCCTTACTCGCCCCTCTTGCCTGTGAGTGACATAATGCAGCATGGCCTCCTTGCGCTCCTTTCTACTGCGCCATCCTGTCACCGGCTCCTGCAGTTAGTCGGGTTTCATCTGCTCACTGCACAGGCCCCGGCAGTTCCAGGAAGCCAAAGGAACCGCGTGATGCAGGGCGTTGCCTCCTTGACTTCAAGCTGACTGGAAGGCTAGCGCTGATGGCGCTTAAAACATAATTTTTATCAAGTATGGAGGATCAAATTACCTGATTAAACACATGATTAATAACACACTGGGGGCTACAATATTACTAAGGTAATATTGGCTGTTTTATGTCTATTTTTGAGGTGACAGGTTCCCTGTAATGTGGAAGATCTCATATGGCCTGCAGAGAGCCCTGAGATAAACTCCCTCAAGCAATTTAAAGAGAACCTGTCACCATGAAAATGAAAAAAAAAATCTGAGGATGGCATATTACAGAGCAGGAGGAGCTGGGCAGATTGATATACAGTTCTATGGGACAAAAGTTGGTATAACTTGTATTTTATTCCTGCTCGGTCTGGGCTTTGAAGTCAAGGGGATGGTCCTATCAGTGATTGACAGCTATCTCTATATGTACAGTTATAGAGGCTCTATAACAGAATTTTGAGTTAGACCTTCTTGGTCTGACTACAGAAATACTCTATAGGTTGACTGGCCACAAATTCAAAAACACCACTCTAAAATCTTTTGGAAAGACTTTCCAGAGAGTGTGGGCTGTTACATGAGCAACAGTGGATACAACTCCATATTGATTACCTTAGTTTTAGAATTATAGTAGATGTCCAACAAGCTCATAAGCAGTAGGTGTGATGGTCAGGTGTTCACATACCTGCTGCTATCTGGTCTATGGTGTTTACTTCACTGCCACCTAATGCCTGCAGCAGGGCAATAGGACTCTCACACTGTCCTCTTAAGCTATTATTGCTGACTCTGCCTGTCTGAATAGCACAGGCTTCAAAAATGGTCTCATTCTGTTGAATGTGAAACTGTGATGTTTTTATTTTATGTAGAAACCTGCATAATCATTCAATAGGTTTTCTCTAAGTAAAATATAGCACAAGACTTAATAGAAGAGTTCATGGTTTATGATAACTCATCCTACCTGGTGACCTTTTTCCTGCACTAGGAAATTGTGCCCCTGTTTCTGAATAATGGGATCTAAATGTACTTTATTTTATTCGTTTTTGAGATACACATTTTAGGTTATGCATTTGAAACATCCTAAACCATTTACTGGAAGGACACAGATAAGAACAGAGCAGTATTGGGACATAAATAATTATATTAGTCTGGACATCACCTCATTTTCCTCGACTATGGCCCGTCTGCCCTTTAAAATGGTGCCTGAGATGACATTGCCTTCCTCTGCAGCGAAAGTATCTCCCAGCATCTATCCGTCTTCCATTTATACAAATATAGCTAATTCCCACGACTGATATATTCAAGTCTAAACTAAAAATAAAATTACTGTATAAATTTAGATTTATTTAATCATTCACTTTCATTGCCAGCATCTGCTCGGCAGACAGTTTTGATTCCACAGCTGCTTTTCACAAGTAAACACATAGAGATCAGATCTCAGAATATTTTTAGCCATCTGATTCACTGTATAGCAATTCTGCAGGGTTAAAATTGCTTGCATTTTACTGTATGACAATAAGAGTGATGGCATATTTTAACATATTTCAGTGTGGCCATATTCTTAGAGCAATATCTTTTTTTATTTCTCCATCAAAGGAAATGTTTTATTGGTATTATTTTGAGGACCAATCAAATCGTTTATTATACATTTTTTAGTACTATATTATACCTTTCAGTGTAAAACTGGCAGGATGTAATAAGAGTATAAACTGGAGGACTGGACAAGGGGACATCCTCTGCGTCTGGAGGAAAGAAGGTTTGTACAAAAACTTAGAAGAGGATTCTTTACGGTAAGAGCAGTGAGACTATGGAACTCTCTGCCTGAGGAGGTGGTGATGGTAAGTTCACTAAAAGAGTTCAAGAAGGGCCTGGATGTATTTCTGGAGGGTAATAATATTACAGGTTATAGTTACTAGAGATGGGTCGTTGATCCAGGGAGTATTCTGATTGCCTGATTGGAGTCGGGAAGGAATTTTTTTTACCTAAAGTGGGGAAAATTGGCTTCTACCTCACAGGGTTTTTTTGCCTTCCTCTGAATCAACTTGCAGGAAAACAGGCTGAACTGGATGGACAGATGTCTTTTTTCGGCCTTATAAACTATGGTACTATGTTACTATGTTAAGTTATTAGGCCTTCAGCTATCATGAAGTCTCACTGGGGCACTGATGAGGAAAGAGAGGGACCCCTCCCTTTATTTAACCACATAGATGCTGTGGCCAGCATTAAGGCCCCTTTCACATGAGCATCACGGATTAGGTCCGGATGCATGCAGGGTGCGTTCAGGGAAACTCGCACCATTTTGCACGCAAGTTCAGTCAGTTTTGTCTGCGATTGCGTACAGTTGTTCACTTTTTTCCACGCGGGTGCAATGCATTTGGATGCATTTTCGATGCGTGTGATAAAAAACTGAATGTTTACAAACAACATCTCTTAGCAACCATCAGTAAAAAACGCACTGCATCCGCACTTGCTTGCGGATGCAATGCGATTTTCACTGAAGCCCCATTCACTTCTATGGGGCCAGGGCTGCATGAAAAACGCTGAATATAGAACATGCTGCGATTTTCACGCAATGGCAAACTGACACGTGAAAAAATACGCTCATGTACACAGACCCATTGAAATGAATGGGTCAGAATTCAGCGCGGGTGCTATGCGTTCACGTCACGCATTGCACCCACACAGAAAAGTCACTTGTTTGAAAGGGGCCTAACTGTGGCATATCAGGGGTTAAACATTGTGTTAGGAGTCATTTATCATAAAGGCTTATGAGAAGACCACATTGGCCACTAATTTCTGCAAAAAAATCTACAGTCAGGTGCAGATTTAGGGGAATTCCTACTACCCAAAACCCACAAAAACCACAAAGGTAAAAACTTTGAGACATGACATTTGTATTGCTGATCCTGGAGTTACTAAATACTGAGTTATTATTGATTTCAGTTAGAGCTGTATGAATTCAACAGTAGCACACATAGAAAAATCAATCTCAGTCTCACATAGACAAAAAGAGCACAACGCCCTAGCAGATATCCTATGTGCAAACCTGACAGACTCCAAGCTGGAACTGAAACCGATCCAGCTATTATGAAGGAGCCACGGTCACACCAGATCAATCATAGAACGCTGTCTGCTGAGAGGTGGTAAGGAGCATTCATACACTATTGTTGTGGAGTCATTATCATACGCCAGCCGAATCCATTGCAGACTGCTAGTGACCATAATACAGTACAGACCAAAAGTTTGGACACACCTTCTCATTCAAAGAGTTTTCTGTATTTTCATGACTATGAAAATTGTAGATTCACACTGAAGGCATCAAAACTATGAATTAACACATGTGGAATTATATACTTTACAAAAAAGTGTGAAACAACCGAAAATATGTCTTATATTCTAGGTTCTTCAAAGTAGCCACCTTTTGCTTTGATTACTGCTTTTCACACTCTTGGCATTCTCTTGATGAGCTTCAAGAGGTAGTCACCTGAAATGGTATTCCAACAGTCTTGAAGAAGTTCCCAGAGATACTTAGCACTTGTTGGCCCTTTTGCCTTCACTCTGCGGTCCAGCTCACCCCAAACCATCTCGATTCGGTTCAGGTCTGGTGACTGTGAAAGCCAGGTCATCTGGCGTAGCACCCCATCACTCTCCTTCTTGGTCAAATAGCCCTTACACAGCCTGGAGGTGTGTTTGGGGCCATTGTCCTGTTGATAAACAAATGATGGTCCAACTAAATGCAAACCGGATGGAATAGCATGCCGCTGCAAGATGCTGTTGTAGCCATGCTGGTTCAGTATGCCTTCAATTTTGAATAAATCCCCAACAGTGTCACCAGCAAAGCACCCCCACACCATCACACCTCCTCCTGGTCTCTAATCTGAGCTGCTGTTAACCTGTGATTTCTGAGCCTGGTGACTCGGATGAACTTATCCTCCGCAGCAGAGGTGACTCTTGGTCTTCCTTTCCTGGGGCGGTCCTCATGTGAGCCAGTTTCTTTGTAGCGCTTGATGATTTTTGTGACTGAACTTGGGGACACTTTCAAAGTTTTCCCAATTGTTCGGACTGACTGACCTTTATTTCTTAAAGTAATGATGGCCACTCATTTTTCTTTACTTAGCTGCTTTTTTCTTGCCATAATACAAATTCTAACAGTCTATTCAGTAGGACTATCAGCTGTGTATCCACCTGACTTCTGCCCAACACAACTCATGTTCCCAACCCCATTTATAAGGCAAGAAATCCCACTTATTAAACCTGACAGGGCACACCTGTAAAGTGAAAACCATTTCAGGTGACTACCTCTTGAAAGTCATCAAGAGAATGCCAAGAGTGTGCAAAGCAATAATCAAAGCAAAAGGTGGCTACTTTGAAGAACCTAGAATATAAGACATATTTTCAGTTGTTTCACACTTTTTTGTTAAGTATATAATTCCGCATGTGTTAATTCATAGTTTTGATGCCTTCAGTGTGAATCTACAATTTTCATAGTCAAGTAAATACAGAAAACTCTTTGACTAATAATCTGCATTCTTTTTTATAAAACTTGAAAAGCCAGTTCACAGAGAGTCTTTTTGGCACTGATTTTGGCGCGTTTTTACCTCAAAATCACCTCCAAAAAACCCTCAAAACAGCCTCTCATTTTTTTTAATGGGAAACAACACTTGCTTTTTTCCAGGTGGAAAAAAGAATTGTAGAAAAAGGAATCAGCATGCCCTACCTTGTGGCAGAACCTGCAATAAATCAGCATTGAAATGAATGAGAAGCATAAAAAAAAACTCTCGTTTTTTTGTGCAGATTCAAGCCAAAAAAACATAAAAAATAAGCTGAAAATGCCTTTTTTCTACTGATGTAAACACCCATTGGGTAAATAAAGTATTGAAGAATTGTATCAAAAACACATCAAAAACTGCAATAAAAAAAGCTCTAAAAAATTATGTACTGAATTTTGTAGGGAGATTTTTCAAAATCCATCATGTGAACTTTCACTAGTATTAGAATTCACTATATCAATACATTAAATGGTAATATACTGTAATAACTGCATAACTCTTTAATAATAGGCACTATATACCAGCTAGCTGTGATTTTCCTGAGCCCTTAAAACAATACGGTACAACCAGCAGTGATGTAAAAATAATGTCCTCTTGAAGGTTTAATTTCATGCTATGGCATGCGTGATGTATCCTGTCAGCTAAGTTTATAGCAAACAAGCTCCATTAGTCCTTACATTCGTATTTGATCTCCTTGCCTATATATCTTCTCCCTCCACCAGTCTCTCACATGACACACTCTGCTTATATTCCTAGATCCTAAATGACACCATTTTGAGAGGAAGAAAAGGAACATGCGGCATATATATGAGTACTGAAAGATGCAACTCAAGCCTTGGCACATGCATTAGCTATACATCAATTTAGCACAATTATTAGCCCTCTTTCTATGGTGTTCCCAGCTGCCATCATTCATAATCTAAAGTGGTCTACCAAGGCTTTTTAAGACTATTCAGTAAAGCTTATGAGTTGGAAATGAAATGACAGCAGAAAAGAATTATGGAAGAAATCTATATCTTAATAAGTGTTGAGTATATGACATAAACTAAAAGTGACAAATAACACTCTGCCGCTGAACATTTCTGGGCAGTTATAGAATATTTCCATTTTAGGTTCTACATTGCAGAGTAAACTGTTTCCAGAACAGCTCTACAACTGCTATAATTTTCAGCCTGACGGGATTGATGGGATCTATCCAGATATTTCACGTCTTAGCAATGTCTCAGACATTCAGGTGGACAATGGTTGTGTTGCTTCATGTGGCCTGGGTAATGACTTGTTGATAAGGTTATCAGAAGATCACATGTGGTCAGACCACATAGCCATGGATATAGTGGTCAAGGGATTTATTCTTCAGTCAATGGCTGACCCTCAGGGCCCGTTCACACCACTGATTAAAAAAAACACGCTTAAAAAAATCAGCTTGGAATACACAATGTTTTGTGCATTTTATCCCTTTTTAACGAATAGGTGTTCATTACAAAGCTGAATTTTCTGCTTGATGTTTTTGAAGCAGATCTGCGCCAAAAAAACGTGGAAAATGGACAAAAATCACAAGGACTTATATGATGCTCTTTTTTATTGCTTCCTATCATTTTAATGGGAGATTTAGCTCTGATTTTCCTGGAAGATAGAGCATGCTGCTTCTTTTTGCAAGCTTCTATTTTACATGTGTAAGAAAAAAAAATGAGTGCAGGTTCCCCTTGAAATGAAAGGGAGGCTGTTTTGAGGCGTTTTGGGAGCTGATTTTAAGGCAGAAATGCTCCACAATCTGTGTAAACTGGCCCTTAAGCCTCATTCACACGTCACTGTTTTTGTTAGTGATTTCTAGAGATGAGTCAATTTCTTGGAAATTTGATTAGGCTGATTCGCCGAAATTTACAAATAAATTTGCTTCGTTACGAATTACTTCGCCACGAAGCACATTTTTTTGTACGTAGTGGGTGCAATGACAGGGAGCTGCGATAGCGCCGCCCCCGTCATTGTACCCCTCAGATGCAGCGTTCATACATGATCGCGGCGTGTGAGTGTAAAAACAGTGTAAAATAGACATTAAAAAATACATTAAATCAAACTTACCTCCTCCATTTGCTCGCGATGGGCCGGCCACCGCCATCTTGCTTGAAGATCTGGAGCAAAATCTTGCGCGGCATCATACGTCACTGCGCGCGGGATTTCGCCCGGGATCTTCAAGCAAGATGGCGGCGGACGGCCCGTCGCGAGCAAATGGAGGATGTAAGTATGGATTTTTTGTTTTTTTACACTATTTCAGGATAAATCAATTCACCGACACGAAGCACAAGGAAATTCGGCTTCGAGGCAAATCGAATTTATCCTGAAATTCAGATCGAATTCCACTTTGTGGGATTCGATTCGCTCATCTCTAGTGATTTCCATCAGTGATTGTGAACCAAAACCAGGATTGGAGCATCCACAGACATAAGGTATAAGGTAAAGATCTGTTCCTGTTCTGTGTTTAGAGCCACACCTGGTTTCGGCTCAAAATCACTGATGGAAATCACTGACCAAAACACTGATGTATGAAAGAGGCTTTAGTCCTCATTCACACATCCGTGGACCACGGTCTGTGAAAACCCAGACTGCCGTCCTGCTGAGTGCACGAGCACACAGAGTCATTGGTTGCTATGACTCCGTTTGCTCGTGCACTCAGCAGGATGGCAGGCCAGGTTTTCACGGACCGTGGTCCACGGATGTGTGAATGAGGCCTAACACTGGTTATACACACCAGTAGTTGTGAGGCCATTGATCATTCCATCGTCAGCTATTCCTCCACCCACCCTTTACCGGTTGGGGACCACACCTTTATAACATCAGAAACAAGTAAGGGCTCATGCACACAGCCATTTTGTGTATTGGGGACTGCAATTCATGGTCCCTAATGCACAGGCAACATCCAGGCAGATTCCACAGACAGATCCAGACCTATTCAACTTGAATGGGTTCGTGACCTGTCCACACCGGAAAAAAGTAGTACATGCACTATTGTTTTGCGGTGCGGATGCACGGAGAGAAACCCCTTGGAAGCACCCACACACAGAAGTGGTGCCCGTATATTGCGGACCCACTGTTTGTGGTCCACAATACGACATGGCTAGGCAACGGCTGTGTGAATGAGCTCTAAGTCTCAGAAAAAGCGCAACTATCAGGATACTGTATTTGTATTGCTGCTTTTCAGGGCCAGACAAACACGGGACCCTAAATAGCCTGGGGCTGCCACCCACCCATTGCAACTGCATGGGAGCTACAGTATGAAGTTTGGCTTACAAAATTAAAGAGTCATTGATATGCAAACCTGGCTCTATGGTTAATGGCATGGGCGTTGCTAGAGTCTCAAAATATCCGGGGCCGAAGCCCCAATGCATATGGCCCAATTTTTGACCAACATACAGATGTGTCCACACTTAACTGATCACTTATCTCAACATGTCCTGAGATGTGTGTCACGAAGTGACGTTATAACTAAATTGGATAAATTGTAATACAACTTTCAGACACCAGGTGGCGCATTGTTTTACTAGCTAAGGTATTCACTTCTTACATTTAACCTAAATAGCAAAATATATTGTATACATTAAACAAATCCCTCCGAAGGATTTTTTTTTTTTTTAGTGTGCAATGATTATCATATATTTTGCCCGCTGCCATTGTTTACCACAAGTTTATATGCCGTATGCTATGAGTTAGGTACAGTACACTTGGTGTTAGTATACAGTGCTAGTCTAGTATTATATTAGTTATATGCAAAATAGCACACACCAACCACAGTATTATGCATAGATAATTATACAATTTTAACAGTCCATTACATGTTACAAATGTACATAATACAATTCAGGGTGTCAGTATATACCTCAATCTTACCATGACATTTAATATTCCTTAATGATTATCCAATCTGTGTATATAATCCTATCATGTGTGATACTGTCTGCAGAGCTGTGTATCTAATCCTATCATGTGTGATACTGTCTGCTGAGCTGTATATCTAATCATATCATGTGTGATACTGTCTGCTAAAATGGGTATCTAATCCTATCTTGTGTGATACTGTCTTCTGAACTGTGTATCTAATCCTATTCTGGGTGACAGTGTCTGCTAAACTACGTATCTAATCCTATCATGTGTGAAACTGTCTGCTGAGCTGTGTATCTAATCCTATCTTGTGTGATACTGTCTGCTAAGATGGGTATCTAATCCTATCATGTGTGATACTGTCTGCTGAACTGTGTATCTAATCCAATTCTGGGTGACAGTGTCTGCTAAATTACATATCTAATCCTATCATGTGTGAAACTGTCTGCTGAGCTGTGTATCTAATCCTATCTTGTGTGATACTGTCTGCTAAGATGGGTATCTAATCCAATCATGTGTGATACTGTCTGCTGAACTGTGTATCTAATCCTATTCTGGGTGACAGTGTCTGCTAAACTACGTATCTAATCCTATTATGTGTGAAACTGTCTTCTGAGCTGTGTATCTAATCCTATCATGTGTGATACTGTCTGCTAAGATGGGTATCTAATCCTATCCTGTGTGATACTGTCTGCTAAGATGGGTATCTAATCCTATCATGTGTGATACTGTCTGCTAAGATGGGTATCTAATCCTATCATGTGTGATACTGTCTGCTAAGATGGGTATCTAATCCTATCATGTGTGATACTGTCTGCTGAACTGTGTATCTAATCCTATTCTGGGTGACAGTGTCTGCTAAACTACGTATCTAATCCTATCATGTGTGAAACTGTCTGCTGAGCTGTGTATCTAATCCTATCTTGTGTGATACTGTCTGCTAAGATGGGTATCTAATCCTATCATGTGTGATACTGTCTGCTGAACTGTGTATCTAATCCAATTCTGGGTGACAGTGTCTGCTAAACTACGTATCTAATCCTATTATGTGTGAAACTGTCTGCTGAGCTGTGTATCTAATCCTATCATGTGTGATAATGTCTGCTAAGATGGGTATCTAATCCTATCCTGTGTGATACTGTCTGCTAAGATGGGTATCTAATCCTATCATGTGTGATACTGTCTGCTAAGATGGGTATCTAATCCTATCATGTGTGATACTGTCTGCTAAGATGGGTATCTAATCCTATCATGTGTGATACTGTCTGCTAAGATGGGTATCTAATCCTATCATGTGTGATACTGTCTGCTGAACTGTGTATCTAATCCTATTCTGGGTGACAGTGTCTGCAAAACTACGTATCTAATCCTATTATGTGTGAAACTGTCTGCTGAGCTGTGTATCTAATCCTATCATGTGTGATAATGTCTGCTAAGATGGGTATCTAATCCTATCCTGTGTGATACTGTCTGCTAAGATGGGTATCTAATCCTATCATGTGTGATACTGTCTGCTAAGATGGGTATCTAATCCTATCATGTGTGATACTGTCTGCTAAGATGGGTATCTAACCCTATCATGTGTGATACTGTCTGCTGAACTGTGTATCTAATCCTATTCTGGGTGACAGTGTCTGCTAAACTACGTATCTAATCCTATCATGTGTGAAACTGTCTGCTGAGCTGTGTATCTAATCCTATCTTGTGTGATACTGTCTGCTAAAATAGGTATCTAATCCAATCATGTGTGATACTGTCTGCTGAACTGTGAATCTAATCCTATTCTGGGTGACAGTGTCTGCTAAACTACGTATCTAATCCTATTATGTGTGAAACTGTCTGCTGAGCTGTGTATCTAATCCTATCATGTGTGATAATGTCTGCTAAGATGGGTATCTAATCCTATCCTGTGTGATACTGTCTGCTAAGATGGGTATCTAATCCTATCATGTGTGATACTGTCTGCTAAGATGGGTATCTAATCCTATCATGTGTGATACTGTCTGCTAAGATGGGTATCTAATCCTATCATGTGTGATACTGTCTGCTAAGATGGGTATCTAATCCTATCATGTGTGATACTGTCTGCTAAGATGGGTATCTAATCCTATCATGTGTGATACTGTCTGCTGAACTGTGTATCTAATCCTATTCTGGGTGACAGTGTCTGCTAAACTACGTATCTAATCCTATCATGTGTGATACTGTCTGCTGAGCTGTGTATCTAATCCTATCATGTGTGATACTGTCTGCTAAAATGGGTATCTAATCCTATCATGTGTGAAACTGTCTGCTGAGCTGTGTATCTAATCCTATCATGTGTGATACTGTCTGCTAAAATGGGTATCTAATCCTATCATGTGTGAAACTGTCTGCAGAGCTGTGTATCTAATCCTATCATGTGTGATACTGTCTGCTGAGCTGTGTATCTAATCCTATCATGTGTGATACTGTCTGCTAAGCTGCGTATCTAATCCTATCATGTGTGATACTGTCTGCTAAGATGGGTATCTAATCCTATCATGTGTGATACTGTCTGCTGAACTGTGTATCTAATCCTATTCTGGGTGACAGTGTCTGCTAAACTACGTATCTAATCCTATCATGTGTGAAACTGTCTGCTGAGCTGTGTATCTAATCATATCATGTGTGATACTGTCTGCTAAGATGGGTATCTAATTCTATCATGTGTGATACTGTCTGCTAAGATGGGTATCTAATCCTATCATGTGTGATACTGTCTGCTAAGATGGGTATCTAATCCTATCATGTGTGATACTCTCTGCTGAACTGTGTATCTAATCCTATCATGTGTGATACTGTCTGCTGAACTGTGTATCTAATCCTATTCTGGGTGACAGTGTCTGCTAAACTACGTATCTAATCCTATCATGTGTGAAACTGTCTGCTGAGCTGTGTATCTAATCCTATCATGTGTGATACTGTCTGCTAAAATGGGTATCTAATCCTATCATGTGTGAAACTGTCTGCAGAGCTTTGTATCTAATCCTATCATGTGTGATACTGTCTGCTAAGATGGGTATCTAATCCTATCATGTGTGAAACTGTCTGCTGAGCTGTGTATCTAATCCTATCTTCAGTGATACTGCCTGCATATCTGTGTATCTAATCCTATCATGTGTGATACTGTTTGCAGAGTTGTGTATCTAATCCTATAATGTGAGATACTGTCTGCGTATCCGTGTATCCAATCCCATCATGTGTGATACTGTTTGCTAAACTCTGTATCTAATCATATTCTGGGTGACAGTGTCTGCTAAGCTTTGTATCTAATCCTATCATGTGTGATACTTTCTGCTAAGATGGGTTTCTAATCCTATCATGTGTGATACTTTCTGCTAAGATGGGTATATAATCCTATCATGTGTGATACTTTCTGCTAAGATGGGTTTCTAATCCTATCATGTGTGATTCTTTCTGCTAAGATGGGTATATAATCCTATCATGTGTGATACTTTCTGCTAAGATGGGTATCTAATCCTATCATGTGTGATACTTTCATCTAAGATGGGTATCTAATCCTATCATGTGTGATACTGTCTGCTGAACTGTGTATCTAATCCTATTCTGGGTGACAGTGTCTGCTAAACTACGTATCTAATCCTATCATGTGTGAAACTGTCTGCTGAGCTGTGTATCTAATGCTATCATGTGTGATATTGTCTGCTGAGCTGTTTATCTAATCCTATCCTGTGTGATACTGTCTGCTAAGATGGGTATCTAATCCTATCATGTGTGATACAGTCTGCTGAACTGTGTATCTAATCCTATTCTGGGTGACAGTGTCTGCTAAACGACGTATCTAATCCTATCATGTGTGAAACTGTCTGCTGAGCTGTGTATCTAATCCTATCAAGTGTGATACTGTCTGCTAAGATGGGTATCTAATCCTATCATGTGTGATACTGTCTTCTAAACCGTGTATCTAATCCTATTCTGGGTGACAGTGTCTGCTAAACTACGTATCTAATCCTATCATGTGTGAAACTGTCTGCTGAGCTGTGTATCTAATCCTATCATGTGTGATACTGTCTGATAAGATGGGTATCTAATCCTATCATGTGTGATACTGTCTGCTAAGATGGGTATCTAATCCTATCATGTGTGATACTGTCTGCTGAACTGTGTATCTAATCCTATTCTGGGTGACAGTGTCTGCTAAACTACGTATTTAATCCTATTATGTGTGAAACTGTCTGCTGAGCTGTGTATCTAATCCTATCATGTGTGATACTGTCTGCTAAGATGGGTATCTAATCCTATCATGTGTGATACTTTCTGCTGAACTGTGTATCTAATCCTATTCTGGGTGACAGTGTCTGCTTAACTACGTATCTAATCCTATCATGTGTGAAACTGTCTGCTGAGCTGTGTATCTAATCCTATCATGTGTGATACTATCTGCAGAGTTGTGTATCTCAGCCTATTGTGTATGATACTGCCTGCTAAGTTGTGTATCTAATCCTATCTTGAGTGATACTGCCTGCATATCTGTGTATCTAATCCTATCATGTGTGATACTGTATCTAATCATATTCTGGGTGACAGCGTCTGTTAAGCTTTGTATTTAATCCTATCATATGTGATACTGTCTGCTTAGATGCGTATCTAATCCTACCTTGTGTGATACTGTCTGCTAAGATGGGTATCTAATCCTATTCTGGGTACTACTGCCTACATATCTGTGTATCTAATCCTATCATGTGTGATACTGTCTGCTAAGATGGGTATCTAATCCTATCTTGTATGATATTGTCTGCTGAACTGTGTATCTAATCCTATTCTGGGCGACAGCGTCTGTTAAACTGCATCTAATCCTATCATGTGTGATACTGTTTGCAGAGTTGTATATCTAATCCTATCATGTGTGATACTGTCTGCTGAACTCTGTTTCTAATCCTGTTCTGGATGACAGCATCTGCTAAGTTGTGTATCTAATCCTATCATGTGTGATACTGCCTGCTGAACTGTGTATCTAATTCTACCTTGTGTGATACTGTCTTCTGAGCCACCGTATCTATCTAGTGATATGCTGAGCTGTGTATCTATTCCTATTATGTGTGATACTGTCTATGAAGCGATTAGATGTATGTGTATAGAGTGTGATACTGTCTGCTGAGCTGTGTATCTAATTCTATTAGGTGTGATACTGTCTGCTGAGCTTTGTATCTAATCCTACCTTGTGTGATAGTTTTCAGCTGACCTGTGTATCTAATTCTATTAGGTGTGATACTGTCTTGAAGCCATTGTTGTATCTTTATATAGTGTGATACAGATAGAGATAAGGATCTCTCCTTTGTGTAAATACTGTACACTCAGCCACTGCTCAGATAAGAGAGGTGGGGGAGGTGCTCATGTATTTCAGTCCCTGTATTTCCCTGTCTTGTGGATGAGGCCTGATTACCAGTTAAGGCTACTTTCACACTGGCGGCAGGCCTGATCCGGCAGGTGAAGGGTGCTGCCGGATCAGGCCTGCCGCAGTGACATGTGTGGAGCCGGAACCGCGCTCCGGCCCCACACATGTCACACAGTACATACACATACATATACATACACATAAACATACACACACATATAGACATACAAACACACATACATACTTACATGCTCCCCGGCAGGTCTTCGGAGCGTCAGGACGGCTCACACAGGTCACGATTCCCCACAGCGCCCTCTGCTGGGCGCCTGGTGGAATCGTCATCTGACGATTCCACCAGGCGCCCAGCAGAGGGCGCTGTGGGGAATCGTGACCTGTGTGAGCCGTCCTGTCCCTCTGACGCTCCGAAGACCTGCCGGGGAGCATGTAAGTATGTATGTGTGTTTGTATGTCTTTATGTGTGTGTATGTTTATGTCTGTATGTGTCTATGTGTACCCGGATCCGTAATGGACTCCATTGAAAGTCAATGGAGGGCGGATCCGGTTACCATTATGGTCACACCAGACGGATCCACCCCCATTGACTTGCATTGGGGGTCATTCCGGATCCGTCTTGGTGCGGATGCCTGGACCGGAGAGCAAAACCGCAGCATGCTGCGGTTTGTTCTCCGGTCTGAAGACGGAACGGAATGCTTTCAGGAGCATTCCGTTGTCTTCAGTTCAGTTTTGTCCCCATTGACAATGAATGGGGACAAAACTGAAGCGTTTTATTCCGGTATTGAGCCCCTATGACGGAACTCAATACCGGAATTTTAAAACGCTAGTGTGAAAGTAGCCTAAGTCTACTTTCACATTAGCGTTTTTAAATTCCGGTATTGAGTTTCGTCATAGGGGCTCAATACTGGAAAAAAACGCTTCCGTTTTGTCCCCATTCATTGTGAGTTGCGGCAGCAAGGATTTCATTTCCCAGGGTTTCCTGTCTCTCTCTTTCTTAAAATTCCCTCTAGAGAGGAAAGCTTTTATTGTAGAACAGATCTGGGCAGGAGGTCAGATAGAGGGAGAGATGAGAAGTTGCTTGCTGGGTGCAGGGGTTTTAGGCCCCGTTCACACGACCGTATATTTGAGGGCCCGCATTACTGCGGACCCGCAAATATACACGGGCTGCCCGGCGTGTGTTCCGCAGTGCTTGGAACACACGCCGTGCGGCCCCATTGAAAATGCCTATACTTGTCCGTGCGCACGAACAAGTATAGGACATGCTTCAAAAGAGCCGCGGCACGGAGCTAGCACCACAGAGGTGAATGGGGCCGCATCTATTCCCGCATTTTTGCGGATAGATATGGCCCCATTCATACGGTCGTGTGAATGGGGCCTTAGGCAGTGCAGGAAAATAGGGGTGATAGTTGTGGGAAGCAGAAACATTGTTTGCATTGAATATTTAGTTACAATTCTGGTATAATATGATTTTGTGCACTTAGAAAGTTTGCATTTTGGATGAAGACCAATGTCTCAGAAGAACTAAAGCCTTACATTTACACGTCTAGGTGTGAACAATAGAGGAGGGACTGTATTTCCCTAATCAGGGACTAATCAAACAACAGCAGGATACAATGGTGAATAGTCAGGTAATAAAGACACAGGGAATGGAGACTGGACCATTGACATAAGCAGTAAATCTGAGGCCTGGACACTTAGATGATAGGACAGTTGTGAGAAGCTACAGTATAATGCTGAATGCTAATATACCAGGAGCCAAAGCCAGAAGTAGAAATCCTTCCTTTATAGTTCTAAGGCTACTTTCACACTAGCGTTATTGTTTTCCCGTATTGAGTTCCATCATAGGGCCTCAATACCGGAAATAAAAAAGGCTTCAGTTTTGTCCCCATTCATTGTCAATGGGGACAAAACTGAACTGAAGAGAACGGAGGCTCCAAAATACATTCCATTCAGTTTAGTTGCGTCCGCAGGCCGGAGAGAAAACTGCAACATGTTGTATTTTGCTTTCCATCCTGGGGATCCGGAGCAAAACGTCATGACCCACAATGCAGGTCAATGGGGACAGATCCGTTCTGTCTGACACAATAGAAACCGGATCCGTCCTCCATTGACTTTCAATGGAGTTAATGACGGATCAGTCCCAGCAATGTTACAGATAATACAACTGGATCCGTTCATAACGGATGCAGACGGTTGTATTATCAGTAACGGAAGCTTATTACTGAACCCTGCCGGATCCAGCAATAACACCAGTGTGAAAGAAGCCTAATTCCTTTCCAATCTATTTCTGTAGACAGGTCTGCTTCAAATCCTCATCCAGAAAACTTTGTGTATTTACCCTTAGTGCATTCACATGACCATATTTTTGGTCTGCATCCGATCCACATTTTTTGAGGACCCATTCATTTCAATGGGGGCAAAAAGATGTGGACAACACCATGTGCTGCCTGTATCTGAATGTCTGCTCCATGGCCCCACCAAAAATATAGAACCTGTTCTCTTCTTGTCTGATTTGCAGGGGGAATTCTCCATTGACAATACAGGGTGGGCAATATATATTTATTGGCAATGCATGCAATATGAGGAGGGAGGAGGAAGGAGGATTATATATACTTATTATATACTGGCACTACAGATTTATAAGGTCTGAAATAAGGCCGAAGGACTAAGCAGGAGTTGATTGATGGAATACTTAAGTTCTGGGATGACGTCCTAACTGTACAACAATTACATTGGTCATCTGTATAAAGTCCTTCTATTAGTGATAGAAAAGAAAGGCAATACCACTGGCATGTAACATTCTGTATCACTAAAGCTTTTCATGGAAGAGTAAAGGGCAGCCCTAGATCCATGCTGTGGTTCTGGACTACAGCTGCCCGATGGTAATTCATTAGGATTGGGAGATGTTGTAAATAAAAATGGTGCAATTGTTATTTTCTGCATTAAACCCATAATTAAAGTTTGTTCAAATTAAACCCTGAATCAGGAGTACTCTAGTATTTTTTCTAAAGGTCCACAGACCTGGGTCTGCCAAAATAATTTAAAAAATGTAAGGGGGACAAAACCAGTGGCACCAGTGCTCTGTGGAAAGGTTTTTTTTTTTCCTAAAAATAAGCTCCGCCTCAGGGACTGAAAACAATAAACATGTTTTGTGCTATATTTTCCATTAGCAACATGAATGGGCTTCTATAACTTAGGCTACTTTCACACTAGCGTTTTATAATTCCGGTATTGAGTTCCGTCATAGGGGCTCAATACCGGAATAAAACGCTTCAGTTTTGTCCCCATTCATTGTCAATGGGGACAAAACTGAACTGAAGACAACAGAGCGCTCCTAAAAGCATTCCGTTCCGTCTTCAGACCGGAGAGCAAAACGGTTTACTCTCCGGTCCAGGCATCCGCACCAAGACGGATCCGTCATGACCCCCAATGAAAGTCAATGGGGACGGATCCGTTCAGTGTGACACAATGGTAAACAGATCCGTCACCTGCACACATACATACATACACACATACAGACATACATACACATACAAATACACATACAGACATACACACACACATACAGACATACATACACAGACATATACACATACATACATACACAGACATATACACATACACACTTACATGCTCCCGGCAGGTCTCCACAGCGCAGGAGGAGCAGGGCGGCGCACACATAGGACGATTCAACCCGGCGCCCAGCAGAGGGCAATGTGGGGAATTGTCCTATGTGTGCGCCGTCCTGCTCCTTCTGCGCTGTGGAGACCTGCCGGGAGCATGTAAGTATGCATGTGTATTTGTATGTGTATATGTCTGTGTGTCTGTGTATATGTACTGTGTGACATGTGTGGAGAGGGAGCGCGGTTCTGGCCCCACACATGTCCCTGCAGCAGCACGGATCCGGCGGCACCCTTCACCTGCCGGATCCATGCTGCCGCTAATGTGAAAGTAGCCTTACTTAACTGGTAATCAGGCCTCATCCACAAGACAGGGAAATGCAGGGACTGAAATACATGAGCACCTCCCCCACCTCTCTTATCTGAGCAGTGGCTGAGTGTACAGTATTTACACAAAGGAAAGCTCCTTATCTCTATCTGTATCACACTCTATAAAGATACAACAATAGCTTCAAGACAGTATCACACCTAATAGAGTTAGATACACAGGTCAGCAGAAAACTATCACACAAGGTAGGATTAGATACACAGTTCAGCAGAGAGTATCACCCCAAATAGAATTAGATACACAGCTCAGCAGACAGTATCACACTCTATACACATACATCTAATCGTTTCATAGACAGTATCACACATAATAGGAATAGATACACAGTTCAGCAGACAGTATCACACATGATAGGATTAGATACACAGTTCAGCAGACAGTATCACACATGATAGGATTAGATACACAGTTTAGCAGACAGTATCACACCTGATAGGATTAGATACGCAGTTTAGCAGACAGTATCACACAGGATAGGATTAGATACACAGTTCAGCAGACAGTATCACACAGGATAGGATTAGATACACAACTCTGCAAACTGTATCACACATGATAGGATTAGATACACGGCTTAGCAGACGCTGTCGCCCAGAATAGGATTAGATACAGAGTTCAGCAAACAGTATCACACATGATAGGATTAGATACGCAGTTTAGCAGACAGTATCACACATGATAGGATTAGATACACGGATACGCAGACAGTATCACACATGATAGGATTAGATACACAACTCTGCAAATAGTATCACACGTGACAGGATTAGATACGCAGTTTAGCAGACACTGTCACCCAGAATAGGATTAGATACACAGTTCAGCAGACAGTATCACACATGATAGGATTAGATACACAACTTAGCAGGCAGTATCATACACAATAGGCTTAGATACACAACTCTGCAGATAGTATCACACATGAAAGGATTGGATACACAACTCTGCAAACAGTATCACACATGATAGGATTAGATATGCAGTTTAGCAGACAGTATCACACATGATAGGATTAGATACATAGATATGCAGGCAGTATCACACAAGATAGGATTAGATACCCATCTTAGCAGACAGTATCACACATGATAGGATTAGATGCACAGTTTAGCAGACACTGTCACCCAGAATAGGATTAGATACACAGTTCATCAGACAATAGGCTTAGATACGCGACTCTGCAGTTAGTATCACACATGAAAGGATTGGATACACAACTCTGCAAACAGTATCAGACATGATAGGATTGGATACACAACTCTGCAAACAGTATCACACATTATAGGATTAGATACACAACTCTGCAAACTGTATCACACATGATAGGATTAGATACACAGCTCAGCAGACAGTATCAAACAAGGTGGGATTAGATACACATCTAAGCAGACAGTATCACACAAAGTAGGATTAGATACATAGCTCAGCAGACATTGTCACACAAGGTAGGATTAGATACGCAGCTAAGCAGACAGTATCACACATGATAGGCTTAGATACACAACTCTGCAGACAGTATTACATATGATCGGATTAGATACACAACTCTTCAGACAGTATTATATATGATAGGATTAGATACACAGCTCGGCAGACAGTATCACACAGGATAGGATTAGATACACGATCCTGAAGACAGTATCACACATGATAGGATTAGATACACAACTCTTCAGAAAGTATTAAACATGATATGATGAGATACACAACTCTTTACGCAGTATCACACACAATAGGCTTAGATGCACGACACTGTAGACAGTATCACACATGACAGGATTAGATACACTGCTACGCAGACAGTATCACACATAATAGGCTTAGATACACGACTCTGTAGACAGTATTACTTAAGATAGGATTAGATACACAGTCCAGCTGACGATAACACACAATGTTTGGATACTCTATTTAGTTTTCCTTTTTTCTCATGTGTTTGACTGTAGCACATTAAATATTCTCAATAGATCTCACCACATTTAGCTTGGTCTGCCGATAAATATCTCACATCTGAGGCCAGCAGCTCTAAACAAAAGAAAAAGCAGCTGAGCAATCAGCTAAATGTGGAGCACTCACCGCCCAGTGGTTGTGACGTGTATTGCAGTTTTTTAGAGTTTAGTTACAATCTCGCGATATCATGTTGTTTTGCTATCAGGACAAAACTGTCACCACTCGGAGTTTGGAGATAAGTTAAGTGTGGACGCATCTGTACCTGTCACATCCAGGGCCTCCCAGGTGACGTCTCCTCTGATGTAGATCTTCTCTGTCGTCATCTTCTCCATTTGGTCTGTTTCTGCAGAGTGTGACACACAAACATCTTAGCTTCCTCAATTTTCTGTACCCCCCAAATAAGATCCTGAAGAAATATCAGTGCCCCCATAGTAATAGTGCTCCTCAAAGTCCCACCAATAGTAATGCCCTTATTAGTAATACTGCCCCCTACAGTGTCCCCAACAGTGATAGTTCTCCCCAAGAGTGCCCTCATTAGAAGAGCCCACCAGTATTAATAATGCCCTTACAGAGTGCCCGTAAGAAATAAGGCCCCCCCTATTGTTCCCCCAGTGGTAGTAAAACTCCCTACAGACCCCTCAGTAGTAATAAGACCCCCATAGTGACCCTAGTACAAATTAGGCGGATCTATAAGTCCCTCCTATAGAGCCCCCAGTAGTACTAAGAACTCCTAATGTCCCCTGGATTTAAAATTCCGCCACAGTACCCCAGTATTTTTAATGCCCTCTACTGTTATAATGCTCACCCTGAAGTGGCCCAGTATTTATATCACCCCTTATTGTTATAATGCTCGCCCTGA
>ONZH01007785.1:0-38635 GCA_900303285.1 Rhinella marina
AAATTGACTGCAGAAATTACAAACAGGCGTCTCTTCTGAATTACCAGTTTAATACGGTTTTATTGCATGCTGAACGTGTTCTCAAAAACTTGATTTTTTTTTTTTAATTATGATTATTGTGTATTAAAAACTATACGGCAATAAAAGGCTTAAAGGGATATTCCCATCTCACAGATGTAGTCTGTATAGTTAGATATAGCCATACCAGTATTATTACTAATAGAATGTATTTATATAAAATGCACCGTTTAGAAGATTTTCCTATTTGTATATCCATTGTCCCACACACATCAGTCAGGCCGTTGCCCCTGGTTACGACCACAGCGGCCATTGTAGTAGTGGTGGCCGGCGTGCTCTGAGGTAACTGCTGTATTGTGAGCACATTACATGATCATGCGGAGACACATCTTAGGGTTGTAGCATTTTTGTCTGCGCTTCCAAAACGCAGAGAAACGGATCCTGTTCCAAGATCAATTCATCTCTATGGAGCAGGATCCGTTTATAAAGTATGCGTATTGGACGGATCCTGACCATTGTGTTTTGGACTGGAAGCGTCCAAAACGCAGATGTGAAAGTACCTAAGATGTGTCTCCGCATGCTCATGTAATGTGCGTTCACAATACAGCAGTTACCTCAGAGCGGGTTTGAACAAGAGCAAGCCGACCACCACTACTACATGGCCGCTGTGGTCGTAACCAGGGGCAACGGCCTGACTGATGTGTGTGGGACAATGGATATACAAATAGGGAAATCTTCTAAATGGTACATTTTATATAAATACATTCTATTAGTAATAATACTGGTATGGCTATATCTAACTATACAAACTACATCTGTGAGATGGGAATACCCCTTTATAGATCCGGCCCAAGCAGGGGGTCCGAGACGATTGTAAGTACTGAATATAAGGGCTCAAGCACACGGCTGGTGCCGGCCCATGCCCATATTGCGGCCCGCATACGCCGGTTCCACAACACACGGTCACCGGCCATGTGCAGCCCGCATCACAGATCACGGACCCATTCACTTCAATGGTTCTGCAATCCGGGAGATGCGGAGCGGAGGCACAGATCGGAACACCACAGAAGCGCTACTTTTTTGCGGTGTGGACCCTCGGATGTGGATCGCGGACCCCATAAAAATGAATGGGTCCGCAATCCGCATGCGGTGGCCACAATGTCAGTGCCCATGCATTGTGGATCGCAAATTACAGTCCACAGCATGGGCACTCACTGCACACGTGAGCATGAGCCCTTAGGGTTACACACACAGTCTGTCGGCTTATAATTCAATATTAAACTTGACAATCAGATACAGTCATGCTTTTGATGGAGAACAGATAACTGGATGCAGCAATGAGTGTAGGTCCCTTTAATATCAGTGTTTGGTCAGTGATTTCCATCAGTGATTTGTGAGACAAAACCAGAAGTGATACCTACACAAAGATAAGGTATTATGGAAAGATCTGTACCTGTTCTGTGGTTTTGATCCGCACCTGGTATTGGCTCAGAAATCACTGACCAAACACTGAAGTGTGAACGAGGCCTAAGAATAAGGTCTCATGCACACAAACGTATTTTCTTTCCGTGTCCATTCCGTTTTTTTTTTTTCCGGACCGTATACGGAACTATTCATTTCAATGGGTCCGCAAAAAAAACGGAAGCTACTCCGTGTGCATTCTGTTTCCGTATGTCCATATTTATATTACGCAAAAAAAATAGAACATGTTCTATTGTTGTTCGCATTATGGACAAGGATTGGACTGTTCTATTAGGGGACGGCTGTTCCGTTCCACAAAATACAGAATGTACACGGACGTCATCCATATTTTTTGCCGATCAGGCATCATCTGACCCACAATCAGCTGTTCCCTGCAGCCTTCAGTGCTGGCATTAGTACTTTAAAGGGGTATTCTCATCTTAGATAATGGGTGCATATCGCTAGGATATGCCCCCATTGTCTGATAGGTGCGGGTCCCACCTCTGGGACCTGCACCTATATCCAGAATGAAGCAGGGAGATCTGTGCCTGAGCGCACCACATAAACGCAGCCACCGCTCCCATTCATTTCTATGGCGCCGACGGAAATAGCTGAGCCAGCGCGCGGCTATTTTCGCCTGCCCCATAGAAATGAATGGAGGGCGGCTGCGCATGCGCGGTGCACCCTCCTTCACTTTTGGGGCCCCGTTCTCGATATAGGTGCGGGTCCCACCTCTATATGGCAATGGGGGCATATCCTAGCGATATGCCCCATTGTCAACGATGGGAATACCCCTTTGAATTGAACACAAAGCATAGCGCCATTCAAAGTGTAGTGGCCATGCTGGGTTACTGCAGCTCAGCTCCTATTCACTTCAATGGGAGAGGATCTGTAGTAAGCCAGGAAGACTGAAGGCTGCAAGGTACAGCTGATCAATGGGGCTGCGGGGTATAGGACCCTCACAGATCAGATATTAAAGACCTGTCCTGAGGATAGATCACCCATATCAGGAGCCTGGAAACACCTCAAATAGCATTGTATAGTAAGAATATAGGTGTAACAGTGTAATATACTATATGACTATTATAAATAGATAAGTGTATAATCCACTGTATGAAAATTGTATAATACAGTCATAGTGCATGGTGTGAACAGAGCCTTCTACATGAGTGGTGACTGCAGTGGAGATGTAGAGATGTCTCTGGGATGTCTCGGCCAGGCAGAGCGCTCTCTGTGCTATTCATTGACACAGAACATACTGTAACTTATCAACAATAGAAAACAGAAAATTCATATAAATAGCAACATTGTATCAATAGCCAGCTCAGTTCTGTGAGTTCTCACATGAATATTGAATAGACACCTGCAGCGTGGAGGAGGCGAGAAGTGATCTGATGCTCCACATTATACCGATCACCCGCATTACCACCGCTCATAACTTCTCGATTGTTCGCCTTTGTTCTGCCGTCCGAGGACACAGCAGCCTCCGTCACAAAGCAACGTACAAACACAAAACGTGCTGTACAGATGTAGCAGAGCTTAAGCTGGATTTGCTATGGAGAAAAATATTCTAATATCATTGTAAGATTTGGGTGGTTTTCCAGAGAACCGCATCTAAGCTCAAATTTAGCTCTGCTACAGTAAAAAAAAAAAAAATCGCAAAAGTTTTATATTAAATTGGTTTTACCAACATTAGATATTATTTTAATATTAAATATGAGATATTTTCTTTACGTCATTATAATGGTGCCCCCTGGTGTTTAATCTGTATGGTATTAGGCATGTTCACTTACTGAGCTGGGTGAGAATGGTCACACATGCTCAGTTCAGTCCAACTGCCACCAGTTGTATCTACTGCTAGAAGTTGTGACAGTTACATGGAGAGATCTGAAGCCGAAAAGACACACGCCTGAGCTGTGATCGGGAGAGATCTGCAGCAGAAAGGGCATTTAAACTGAGCTGTGATAGGGAGAGCTGCAACAGAAAGGACAAGCCCCCTGAGCTGTGATAGGGAGAGAGCTGCATCAGAAAAGGAAAATTTACCCCTGAGCTGTGCTAGGGAGAGAGCTGCAACAGAAAGGGCATTTACAGTGAGCTGTGATAGGGAGAGAGCTGAAGCAGAAAGGACAAGCCCCGTGAGCTGTGATAGGGAGAGAGCTGCAGGAGAAAATACAGACGCCTGAGCTGTGAAAAGGAGAGAGCTTCAGCAGAAAGGACAAGCCTCCCTTAGCTGTGATAGGGAGAGAGCTGCAGCAGAAAGGACAAACCCGAGAGCTGTGATAGGGAGAGAGCTGCAGCAGAAAAATACAGATGCCTGAGCTGTGATAGGGAGAGAGCTGCAGCAGAAAATACAGATGCCTGAGCTGTGATAGGGAAGAGAGCTGCAGTAGAAAGGAAATTTTACCCTGCGCTGTGATAGGGAGAAAGCTGCAGGGGAAAAATACAGACGCCTGAGCTGTGAAAAGGAGAGAGCTGAAACAGAAAGGACAAGCTCCCTGAGCTGTGATAGGGAGAGAGCTGGCAGCAGAAAGGACAAACCCCGAGAAGCTGTGATAGGGAGAGAGCTGCAGCAGAAAATACAGACGCCTGAGCTATGATAGGGAGAGAGCTGCAGCAGAAAGGAAATTTACCCTGAGCTGTGCTAGGGAGAGAGCTGCAACAGAAAGGGCATTTACAGTGAGCTGTGATAGGGAGAGAGCTGAAGCAGAAAGGACAAGCCCCGTGAGCTGTGAATAGGGAGAGAGCTGCAGGAGAAAATACAGACGCCTGAGCTGTGAAAAAGGAGAGAGCTTCAGCAGAAAGGACAAGCTCCTTAGCTGTGATAGGGAGAGAGCTGCAGCAGAAAGGACAAACCCCGAGAGCTGTGATAGGGAGAGAGCTGCAGGAGAAAATACAGACGCCTGAGCTGTGATAGGGAGAGAGCTGCAGCAGAAAGGAATTTTACCCCTGCGCTGTGAATAGGGAGAGAGCTGCAACAAAAAGGGCATTTACAGTGAGCTGTGATAGGGAAGAGAGCTGAAGCAGAAAGGACAAGCCCCGTGAGCTGTGATAGGGAGAGAGCTGCAGGAGAAAATACAGACGCCTGAGCTGTGAAAAGGAGAGAGCTTCAGCAGAAAGGACAAGCTCCCTTAGCTGTGATAGGGAGAGAGCTGCAGCAGAAAGGACAAACCCCGAGAGCTGTGATAGGGAGAGAGCTGCAGGAGAAAATACAGACGCCTGAGCTGTGATAGGGAGAGAGCTGCAGCAGAAAGGAATTTTACCCTGCGCTGTGATAGGGAGAGAGCTGCAACAAAAAGGGCATTTACAGTGAGCTGTGATAGGGAGAGAGCTGAAGCAGAAAGGAAATTTACCCTGAGCTGTGCTAGGGAGAGAGCTGCAACAGAAAGGGCATTTACAGTGAGCTGTGATAGGGAGAGAGCTGAAGCAGAAAGGACAAGCCCCGTGAGCTGTGATAGGGAGAGAGCTGCAGGAGAAAATACAGATGCCTGAGCTGTGAAAAGGAGAGAGCTTCAGCAGAAAGGACAAACCCCAAGAGCTGTGATAGGGAGAGAGCTGCAGCAGAAAGGAAATTTACCCTGAGCTGTGCTAGGGAGAGAGCTGCAACAGAAAGGGCATTTACAGTGAGCTGTGATAGGGAGAGAGCTGAAGCAGAAAGGACAAGCCCCATGAGCTGTGATAGGGAGAGAGCTGCAGGAAAAATACAGACGCCTGAGCTGTGATAGGGAGAGAGCTGCAGGAGAAATACAGACGCCTGAGCTGTGAAAAGGAGAGAGCTGTAGCAGAAAGGACAAGACCCCTGAGCTATTATAGGGAGAGAGCTGCAGCAAAAATACAGACACCTGAGCGGTGATAGGGAGAGAGCTGCAGCAGAAAGGAAATTTACCCTGAGCTGTGATAGGGAGAGAGCTGCAGCAAAAAGGACAAGCCCCTTGACCTGTGATAGGGAGAGACCTGCAACAGAAAGGACACACTCCCTGAGCAATGATAGGGAGAGAGCTGCAGCAGAAAAGAACATGTTCCATGAGCTGTGATAGGGAGAGAGCTGCAACAAAAAAGGGCATTTACAGTGAGCTGTGATAGGGAGAGAGCTGAAGCAGAAAGGAAATTTACCCTGAGCTGTGCTAGGGAGAGAGCTGCAACAGAAAGGGCATTTACAGTGAGCTGTGATAGGGAGAGAGCTGAAGCAGAAAGGACAAGCCCCGTGAGCTGTGATAGGGAGAGAGCTGCAGGAGAAAATACAGATGCCTGAGCTGTGAAAAGGAGAGAGCTTCAGAAGAAAGGACAAGCTCCCTGAGCTGTGATAGGGAGAGAGATGCAGCAGAAAGGACAAACCCCGAGAGCTGTGATAGGGAGAGAGCTGCAGCAGAAAGGAAATTTACCCTGAGCTGTGCTAGGGAGAGAGCTGCAACAGAAAGGGCATTTACAGTGAGCTGTGATAGGGAGAGAGCTGAAGCAGAAAGGACAAGCCCCATGAGCTGTGATAGGGAGAGAGCTGCAGGGAAAAAATACAGACGCCTGAGCTGTGATAGGGAGAGAGCTGCAGGAGAAAATACAGACGCCTGAGCTGTGAAAAGGAGAGAGCTGTAGCAGAAAGGACAAGACCCCTGAGCTATTATAGGGAGAGAGCTGCAGCAAAAATACAGACACCTGAGCGGTGATAGGGAGAGAGCTGCAGCAGAAAGGAAATTTACCCTGAGCTGTGATAGGGAGAGAGCTGCAGCAAAAAGGACAAGCCCCTTGACCTGTGATAGGGAGAGACCTGCCAACCAGAAAGGACACACTCCCTGAGCAATGATAGGGAGAGAGCTGCAGCAGAAAGAACATGTTCCATGAGCTGTGATAGGGAGAGAGCTGCAACAAAAAGGGCATTTACAGTGAGCTGTGATAGGGAGAGAGCTGAAGCAGAAAGGAAATTTACCCTGAGCTGTGCTAGGGAGAGAGCTGCAACAGAAAGGGCATTTACAGTGAGCTGTGATAGGGAGAGAGCTGAAGCAGAAAGGACAAGCCCCGTGAGCTGTGATAGGGAGAGAGCTGCAGGAGAAAATACAGACGCCTGAGCTGTGAAAAGGAGAGAGCTTCAGCAGAAAGGACAAGCTCCCTGAGCTGTGATAGGGAGAGAGCTGCAGCAGAAAGGACAAACCCCGAGAGCTGTGATAGGGAGAGAGCTGCAGCAGAAAGGAAATTTACCCTGAGCTGTGCTAGGGAGAGAGCTGCAACAGAAAGGGCATTTACAGTGAGCTGTGATAGGGAGAGAGCTGAAGCAGAAAGGACAAGCCCCATGAGCTGTGATAGGGAGAGAGCTGCAGGAAAAAATACAGACGCCTGAGCTGTGATAGGGAGAGAGCTGCAGGAGAAAATACAGACGCCTGAGCTGTGAAAAGGAGAGAGCTGTAGCAGAAAGGACAAGACCCCTGAGCTATTATAGGGAGAGAGCTGCAGCAAAAATACAGACACCTGAGCGGTGATAGGGAGAGAGCTGCAGCAGAAAGGAAATTTACCCTGAGCTGTGATAGGGAGAGAGCTGCAGCAAAAAGGACAAGCCCCTTGACCTGTGATAGGGAGAGACCTGCAACAGAAAGGACACACTCCCTGAGCAATGATAGGGAGAGAGCTGCAGCAGAAAGAACATGTTCCATGAGCTGTTATAGGAAGAGAACTGCTTTAGAAAAGACATGCACTCTGAGCTGTGACAGGGAGATAACTGCAGAAGAAACAACACACCCACTGAGCTGCAACAGAGAGAAACCTGCAGCAGAAAGGACATGACCCTGAGTTGTGATAGGGAGAGAGCTGTTGCAGAAAGGACATGATGTCCCCTGAACTGTGACAGGGAATGAACTGCTGCAGACAGGACACAACCCCTTAACTGTGGTAGGGAGAAAGCTTCAGCAGAAAGGACATACTCCCAAGGTATGATAAAGATATGCTGCAACAGAAAGGACATGACCCCTGAGCTGTTATGGGGGGGGGGGCTGCGAAAGAAAGGGCACACCCTCTAAGTTGTGATAGGGAGAGAACTGCTGCAAAAAGGACATATTGTCCCCTGAACTGTGATAGGGAGATAGCTGAAGCAGAAAGGGCATGCCCCCTGAACTGCGACACCAAGAGTGCTGCAGCAAAAAGGACACACTCTTGAGATGTCAGCCTGAAATAAATCTAGTATTGCAATTGGAGCAGGGAATGTGGAGATTTTTGGCCCATGTGAGGCACGGGGCTGGTTCTGTCATGTTCGGTATGATGTCTGATTTTCATTTTTACACCAATCACAAGATAATCCCTTTAACTTCTTAAAGGGTTTATGCCATCAGGTCACATGTCTATCCTGCGGTGCATCCCCCATTAACAGGGAACCTGTGGGCACCAGGCAAGGCTTCCAGTCGTCCTCATCATATGTGGCTAATAACCAAATCGGTTTTGCTTGGCCGCCTTGAAAGTCTCGCCGTCCCCCGGTGACTGTGATCGCGGTTTCCTTGCCAAGAACATGTGTTAATTGTCTTGTCGCGGAGCTCCTCCAATGTCAGGCAAGCCAGAAGTGACCCACTCAGAATATCGCTGCGGTATTTATTTTTCAGGACAATGGAGCGAATTAAGCAATGAATATTTCAGTCCATGGAATGCGAAGTGTGGTGGGAGGAAGAGGAACGTTACAGATTTCACTGCAAATACTAAAAGTGTATGATTGCCCCAGCAGCAGGCAACGTTGGCTCCGTGGATCATCCATGTTACGTCTGTGCATATCATTTATACTTGGTTGTTTCACGTAATAAAGCCAAACACAACAGGGTATATAACAGGGCATATTACTGGGGCACATAACATGGCATACCACTGGAAGCACAGATGGGCATATTACTGGGGGCACAACTGGGCATATTACTGGGGGCACATAACAGGGGAATAATTACTATGTGGGGCAGTATGTTTTGGGTAGAGTTAGAGGTGTGGCCTAGTGCTAAAAAAATTTGCAGTGTCCCTCTTTGTTCGTTGGGAGGTATGGCGTCGTCTTCTGGGCACTCATGCAGGCTGGGGCTCTGACTACTCTCCTTATATACCATCTCTAGATAGACTGGAACCTTCTAGTGGGAGGGGTGGAGTGGAGAAACTAGCACAAACAGATACATTGTTACTCTTTCTATCTGTCATAGACTTACATTAGAGCCTCAATGATACTCGATGGCAATGACACAGCAGGTTTTCCAGACATAACAATAGAGCTAAAACCAGACATTCACAAGGTCAGACTGTCTGGTTTTGGTGATAAACAAGTCTGGCCTTTTCCCTCCAAAACATGGTCTTCTTTAAACTCTATGGTAGCTGTGGAATATTACTAGCTTCTCATTCAAAGTCCCAAAAGTCTTTCAGTATTCATTAACCCTTTCCACGGAATCTTGCAAATACAGTGCAAATGAAAAGGATATATATCACAACATATAAAATGCAGTTACACAGTATTAAACAGTACAAGTTAACCCTTTACTGTTAAAATAAAGTAAGGACTTTGCATAGGGGAAACAGGGGAAAATGTCCACAAATGTCGACACTTCAGAGTACCCCACCCCAGGGCACTACACTGACAGCACTAGCTAGGGTATGGGGAGAGCAGTACAAACATATCTTTTGTGGAGCTATCATCAGGAGCAGTGAGAAAAGAAGGTTTTATTTTGACAGATTTTGCTCAGTCAAGTGCCCAGGAGGTGGAGCTTCACTGGGAAGGACTCTTTGCATTGTATTGCTTCAGAGTCCCTCCCCCTCCTCCGAGTGACAGTAATAGTATCCAACCACAGCGTCTTATTTTTTTACAGTAATTTTTAGTTCCCTTAGGGATCACTTATACCATAGTGTACAAGATTTGTACTGGCTTCCTGTTCAGCCCTGCACTCCCCACGAAGTTCCATGATGTACATAAGGAGCAGAGCTGGCTACAGAAGGGTAGCAAAGTATCCCTGGGAGCTGTATCTGTGACCAGTGGGTGACACACACACAATGAAAGAACTCCAAAACAGCTACTTACAGATGGGCTGCACTTTCTCTTGGCAGGTTTGAACTAACTTCCTTCTGGAGGATAGCTAATTTACATACAGTACTTCTTCCCATAGAGCATTGCTTGTAAAAAACTGAATGAGTACTCCCTTAAAACACACTGTCAACCACCCAACCAACCAGCACTGTGCTAAGGAGTGGCAAGAACCCCGCAACAGCTGCCTACAGTTATTCTTTCTTTAGGCCCTTCCTTGGAAAATTTAAAGTAATTTTTTTTCTTCTAGAGAAGAGGTGATTTGCTTACTTTTTTCCCCATGGAATCCCATGAAAAGCAAACCCAGCCTCAGCCAGCCAATTGGAATTCCGGTCTGTGGCAATGAAGGGTAAAACTGCTGTCTACGAATAGCTAGAGGATTCCTTGGTTTGTCTGATATGAAGTAGTTTTCTGCCTTCTGGAGAAGAGCTGATTTGCATATGTTTTACCATGGAACCCCATGAAAAACAAACACAGTCTTTAGTATTCTGTTCTGTAGCAATGAGGGGCAAAAAACTCTAAACAGCTGTCTATAGGTAGCTAGAAGAGTCCTTGGTTTGTCTGATAAGAATTAGTTTTCTTTCTTCTGGAGAAGAGCTGATTTGCATAAATATTTTCCTATGAAACCCCATGAAAAACAAACCCAGTCTCTGGTACTCTGTTCTGTACTAATTAGGGGCAAAACCCCGAAACATCTGTCTACAGGTAGCTAGAGGAGTCCTTGGTTTATCTCCTATGAAGTAGTTTTCTTTCTTCTGGAGAAGAACTGATTTGCATACTTTTTCCAATGGAACTCCAAGAAAAACAAACCCAGTCGCAGCCAGCCAACCGGTATCCTGCTCCATACCAATGAGGGGTAAAATCTTCCGAAACAGCTGTCTACGAATAGTTGGAGGAGTCCTTGGTTTGTCTGATATGAAGTAGTTTTCTTTCTTCTGGAGAAGAGATGATTTGCATACCTTTTCCTATGGAACACTAAGAAAAACAAACCCAGTCTCTGGAACTCTGTTCTGTACCAATCAGGGGTAAAATCTTCTGAAACAGTTGTCTATGGGCAGCTAGAGCAGTCCTTGATTTGTCTGATTTCTTCTGGAGAAGAGCTGATTTTTATACCTTTTCCTATGAAACCCCATGAAAAACAAACCCAGTCTCTGGTACTCTGTTCTGTATTAATTAGGGACAAAACACCAAAACATCTGTCTACAGGTAGCTAGAGGAGTCCCTGGTTTATCTCCTATGAAGTAGTTTTCTTTCTTCTGGAGAAGAACTGATTTGCATACTTTTTCCAATGGAACTCCAAGAAAAACAAACCCAGTCTCACCCAGCCAACCGGTATCCTGCTCCATACCAATGAGGGGTAAAATCTTCCGAAACAGCTGTCTACGAATAGTTGGAGGAGTCCTTGGTTTGTCTGATATGAAGTAGTTTTCTTTCTTCTGGAGAAGAGCTGATTTGCATACCTTTTCCTATAAAACCCCAAGAAAAACAAACCCAGTCTCTGGAACTCTGTTCTGTACTAATTAGGGGCAAAACCCCTGAAACAGCTGTCTGCAGGTAACTAGAGGAGTCCTTGATTTGTCTGATATGAAATAGTTTCTTTCTTCTGGAGAAGAGCTGAATTGCATAACTTTTCCTATGGAACCCCAAGAAAAACAAACCCAGTCTCAGCCAGCCAACCGGTATTCTGCTTCGTACCAATGAGGGGTAAAATCCTCCGAAACAGCTGTCTACGAATAGTTAGAGGTGTCCTTGGTTTGTCTGATATGAAGTAATTTTCTTTCTTCTGGAGAAGAGCTGATTTGCATACCTTTTCCTATGGAACTCCATGAAAAACAAAGCCAGTACCAAAGAGGGGTAAAATCCTTTGAGACTGCTGTGTACAGAATGTTAGGGGAGTCCTTGATTTGTTTCATGTGAAGTAGTTTTCTTTCTTCTGGAGAAGAGCTGATTTGCATAAATATTTTCCCATGGAACCCCGTGAAAAACAAACCCAGTCTCTGATACTCTGTTCTGTACCAATAAGGGACAACCCCCCGAAACAGCTGTCTTCGGTTAACTAGAGGAGTCCTTGGTTTATCTCATATGAAGTAGTTTTTTTTCTTCTGGAAAAAAGTTGATTTTCATACAATTTGTGTCAATAATACAAATGGAAAAAAGTTTTGAATGCTTCCCTCATCGTGATTCAGCCATGAAAAGGTAACACTACATGAAAGCTGTAATAAGTTATTGATGTGTCTACACAGACATCATGGATCAGTAGTGGAGGGAGTGGAGCAGAGGAGGCCATGCCTTCCTGAAACGCGTTTTGATAAACCTTTATTACAGTGCGTCTCCCATCCCCCACCCTGAGCCACCGAATAAAGCTTCATGGCAGTCTGATTCCAGGTTATTTTCTACAGCCGCCTCCAGGGCAGATAAATCCATCGTGAGAGCAGACTGTCATAATACCGCCGAGTGACGGGCTGTGCATCCAGCCGAACAAGAACTTGTTTTCTAAAATGTCATAAACGCTCATCCACCTTCCCGGACCCGGCAGGACGTCCGGGAGGGGCACAAATTGGTTATTTCATGGTCGGCTCTGGTGTAATCAAGACTTTTATTCTGCAGAAGTGTAAGCGGTTCCAGCCCAGTGGAGCAGAGTCCCGAAATGAAAGATACAGGAACACGCTGATGAATATCCAGGCCGGCCGGGAACGCCGCGAAGTCCGCGCCTCGCGCCCCGTATATGGAGATGCTCAGTCTTTGGAAACCCCGCTAGGGCATGAGGGGAGCACGAAATCTCTTCTGTTTGATGATGCGGCTTGTCAGAATCTACTTAACTTTTAACACGAGAGTTGTGACCCTTCTCCTTCCAGAGGCAAATTATAAATCACCGAGATGAAATGCACATGAAATACGAGGCCGAGGACGTCTCGCCCGCCGCTGGGATCTCACATCGGGGAAGCAGCAGAGCGCGGTTTCTATGAAGAACTGGTGTGAAATGATAACACAATGACATTCTTAAAGGGAGTTGAACCCTGTATATTTTTTCAGGGATCTTCTGTTTTTGCTGCTATGGCGGCCACCGCTGGGGAAATGGGGTATTACAAGGTGACCATTTAAAGGGCCCTCCATTCTGGCTGACGGAGGGGGCTGAATGTAGGGGGAGGTGAGGCACCTCTTCAGTGGCATAAACCGGATATATAGTATTCCCATCCAGAGCTGAATAATAATGCTGCCATCACCATTCCTTGCAGAAATAGCAGTGCAACGTGGTTATGTCCTCACCTGGTGAGGTAAGCTCCAGCATAGAGGAAGAGGAGCTTAGAGAGGGAGCGCTGGGGCATCAGGGATGAAGAATCCATTCAGGAACATAGGTAGCAAAGTGAGTCCAGCAGACAGAGAACTGGAACAGCTGAGAGATGTAGCAAGGTTGAGGTTGCGGAGCTGATGCAGCATTGACACAGTTGGGCTGAGGCAGCAGAGATGATGCAGCAGAGAAGACATAGCTGAGTTTGTGTAGCAGAGTTGCTGCAATGAAACCGATGCAGAAGAGGTGACCCAGTGGAGATGATGCAGCAAAGAAGACATAGCGCGGCACATTTACTAAGCTTGTGTTCTTTTGGAGTAAAAAACAACAGGTGTATTGGCAAAGTCTGTCTTAAATTTGCGCCTCATTGATTATCCCTTAAAGGGGTTTTCTCATCTCAGACAATGGGGGCATATCACTAGGACCTGCACTTATACTGAGAACGGAGGCCCAAAAGTTGTGGAGGGCACACTGCACATGTGCAGCCGCCCTCTATTTATTTCTATGGGGCCGCCGAAAATAGCCGAGCCAGCACTCCATAAAAATGAATGGGAGCAGTGGCCGCGCAAGCATTGTGAGCTCCCACTCACTACTATGGGAAGAGCGTGCCGGACTCGGTGAAACCTGGGATCCTCTGACCACCACCTTCCCCGCTCCATTCAAAGAGGTGGGACCCGCACGTATCAGACAATGGGGGAACATCCTAGCGATATGCCTCCTTTGTCTCAGATGGGAAAACCCTTTAATAAATCTGGTTTGTCTTTTTTGGTGTACGTCTGACCTCTAGTGGTCGTTTTCTTGTAAGACAGATTCAAATTCATTTAAACTGGTCTAATTTGTATGCGCATGATGAACATTTGGCACAAGTGAGCTGAGTTTTGGTGCACGTCTCTATGAAAGTAGGCAAATTGTGGTGCAACTGACCGCTTAAAACAGATACAGAAAAGTACGTACACCTGCCCTGGGGTGGAGTAGAAATTAGATTGTTTTTACGATGAAATCAGGCACAAAATTAGGCACACCTACATAAATAGACAATTGGAAACAGGTTACTCATGAAAACAGGCGCAGCTGCAGACTATAGTAAATGGGGGACAGCTGATCTTGTGTAGCAGAGCTGTCACAGCGGATCTGGTGAAGAAGGGTTAGCACAGCAGAGCTGATTTTGCAGAGTTGACACAGTGAACAGTGTAGCAAAGTCAACTTTGGACTGTGATACAGTTGAATATCGAGAGATGAGCACTTCCACAATAGAAGTGATCATTGCCCAGTGCCCTGCCACTAGCCCCTTTCCCCCCTACTTTTATTAGGTGGTGCCACACGAGTAAATCGCCTCATTCCATCTCATTGGTGGTGCATACCTGTATCTATCCCTAGCAAATTGCCTTGTGTGTGCTCTCCTTCCTATCTACAGCTTGTGTGAGCTGCCCTTTTTGGATGCTTCTCCCCTCTCTACACTCTGATCAGCCATGTACAACCTCCTCCCCCCTCCCTGCCGCTATTTCTAACACTAAGAGAAGGGAAGAATTGTCCCAAACAGGAACAGAGCTCTAGATAGATTTAGGCCAGATCCACCAACATCAGCGGCTAGGTGGAGGACTTACACTAAGTCTTCTTAAGCATAATGAGCTGCTGCCTGCAGATTCTTGCCGTTCTCATTGCACGGGATGATCAGGCGCCATTCATCTGCACTTGACCTGTCCTTTGTCCTAAGTGAGGTCGGCACGCATCCTACACAAGGTTGTTCATGGAAAATGTAGTATTCACAACATCAGGGAACATCATGTGTTCTTCTTTAGGACCTTGGGGGTCATCTGAAATGGCCAAGAGGGCGCTGAATAGGCATGAGAGGAGGCAGATGCATGCATGTACAGTAGGCTGTATAGATGATGCTGGGATGCACAGTGGTCAGGGGGCACTAATAAGAGGCTGGCAGAGCTGAGAAGCAGGCAAGAGCCGCCAGAACCGAATCTTAGCTCCGGGTGACAGCCATTCAGGGTCTAATTTAGTTTTGCGACTTCTATACACAGAACGGTTCCTATTTCATGGCTTTCCTGTACGTAAGCTTTTATATTTCCTAGTCTGCTCAGTTATTACAGATTGTTCTGTAACACAATCCCTGTTACATAATTGTGATGATTTCACCTTCCATATGCTTGACAGTTGCACAATCGATGAGAAGCACATGCTTCAGAAAACTCAGACTGAACGCCAGCACAACATGCGGTGGAGTGACAGGAGGAGCCCCTTCTCAATCCTGGCACTTCTCATTAGTTTTTAATGCTCAGCATCCACCTCTCTCCTCCAGTCTCCTGCAGACACAGCTCCCCCTACCTGTCACCGCTGGGATTGGGGAGACAGGAGGATTATTTGGTTTATGCTGTATGTGACCCATCAGGGTCTGCGCTTTGCTGGTATAGGAGCCTCATGTTCTTATGATCAGTTACACGGAGGATACAGGTGATCACGCGTGTCGATCAGATAATACATAGGAAGATATACCATGATATACCTATACCATGGCTGCTATATACTGTAGTACATGTTATATACTGTAGTACAAGGCATTTCTGAGCGTCACTCACCTGCAGAATTTACTGCTCAGCCTCTCGATAATGACTACAGATGCAGCAAAATGTAACTTGACATTTAACAGACATCTGTATGTACAGGTTCTGGGTGTATATTGCATAGATGTATGGGTGCATGTATTATTTCATACCTCCCAAGTGTCCCTCTTTTTGACCCATGTCCCTCTGTCCCTCTTTTATCCTTAAATGTCCCTCTTTTTGACCTGGAGGATTTATGCATAAATGTACATTAATAACTTTACTAAATTGCTCCTTACTAAAGTGTCTATACCTATAAATTAGACCAGAACTTCACTATTTGGTGCAATTTGGACCTTAAAATATCTATAATCTGATGATTTATGTGCTAATATTTATAAGGGCAATGAAGCGCAAGAAAAAAATTGCTGCAGGGGCTCCAGAAATTATGCTTTGGGCGGAGTTAGAGGCGTGGCCTAGTATGAAAAAAACTGCTGTGATGCGCACCGCACACATTGTCCCTCTTTGCAATTTTCAAAAGTTGTGAGGTATGTTATTTATGTAGCCATGTGCACTATGAACATGTATGTTCTGAGGTGCTGTGTACTGTATGTATTGTATGGGCACCGGGAATGTACTGCATGACTCTTGTTTAGTTATTGAGATATGGGTGCAGTGTGTATTCTGTGTGGGTGCCATGTGTGAGCTGTATGGTGACTATGTATGTATTATGGTACAGTATGGGTGCTATGCATGTACAGGTATCGAGGTATGAGTGCAAAGTGTATTCTAAATGGGTGCATTGTGTATGTATTAGTGTACAGTATGGCTGCTATGCATGCACTAAGGAATGTGTGAAGGGCATATTCTGTATGGGTGCAGGTATGAGCTGTATGGGGGCTGTGTATGCATTTATTCATTGTGTATGTATTAGGGTACAGTATAGGTGCTTTGCATGTATGTGTGTGCACTGTATGTGTATTCTGTATGGATGCCGTTTATGATACTGTATATATCTGTGCGCACTGTGTAAGTTTTAGGGTGTACATGTATAAAGGTATAGGTGCAGTATTCAGTATGGGTGTCATGTATGAGTTGTATAGTGACTGTATATGCATGTGTACTGTATGTATCAGGGTACAGTAAGAGTGCCATGTACATGTATCAGGGTATGGGTGCAGGGTATATTCTGTATGGATGCAATGTATGAGCTGTATGGGGGCTGTGGATGTATTAAGGTGCACTATGAGTGCTTTGCATGTACATGTATCGAGGTATGAGTGCTGTGTATGATGTCGGGCGGTTAGACAGTGACAGTGACTGACTTTACTCTTTATCAACTATTTGAGCCTGAAGACTGGAAACTAGGACAGACTTCTGTATTTGGTGGATTGGGCGGTCACAGGTGATCAGAAGCCACTCACTGTCCCTCTCTACCCTGGGGTGGCATCTGGTCCTACTGTGTGCCGAAGGGGAAATCCCACCATGGTTTACAGGACTCAGGCTAAGTAATGTAGATTTCACTGAGAAGGAGTCTATTCCTCCAGTAACACCAGCGGGGAGTCGTATCAGGACCAGCAGATGACTGAGAACATTAAATGGAGCAGCTGTCCTCCGCAGGCTACACACTAATAACCGTCTGCAAACCAGCTTATTCCTGCCACAGGGACGTTCTCCTAATATTATATATAGTGCAGTAATTGGCCAAAATATGGGAATGTTAATCATAAATTACAGGATGCCAACATGAGCTACTGAATAGTGAGCGCGCTGACATCTCACCTTATTAACAGCAAGATGAGACAACCCCTCTAATACAGTATCCTCCTTGGAATAATCCTCTATTAGTCATAGCCAAGGGTTATCTCTGTCATGACTACCTAAAGCCAAGATTTGTCTCCATAAAATCACATCTGTCATAGATTTCTAGAATCAAGAGCTGCCATCATCATGACTTTCTACAGTCAACAGCTGCCAAAATTATGACTTTCTAGCATCAAGAACTGCAACAGCTACTGTCATTTTGGCAGTCTAAAATCCAGAGCTACGGATATCGCGGCTTCCTACAAATAAGAGGTGCTGTCATCATGGTTTCCTAGAGTCACAATATGCCTCCATTGTTATGGCTTTCTAGAGTCAAGATATGCCATCATTGTGAAGAGTTGCCATCACCATAGTTTCCTAGGGTCAAGAGCCGAAAGAGCAGTAGCCATCATGGTATTCTAGCGTCAAGAAGCCTTGTCAAAATAGTTTCTGGGGTCAACAGCTACCATCATCATGGCTTCCCAGAGACAAGATTTGCTTCATCATGGTTTCCTAGAGTCAAAGAATGCCTCTATTGTTTTGGCTTTCTAGAGTCAAGATATGCCATCATTGTAGCTTCCTAAAGTCAAGAGTTGCCAGAGTTTCCTAGGGTCAAGAGCCTAAAAAGCAGCAGCCATCATGGCTTTCTAGAGTCAAGAGTTGCCATCATCATGGTATCCTAGTGTCAAGAAGCCCTGTCAAAAAAGTTTCTAGAGTCAACAGCTGCCATCATCATGGCTTCCTATAGACAAAAGTTGCATTAATATGGTTTCTTAGAGTCAAGAACTGCCTCCATTATTATGAGTTTCTAGAGTCTGAAGCTGCCATCATCATGGCTTCCTAAAGTCACAGGCTGCCAGAATTAAGGATTCCTAAATTTGAATTCACCATGTCTTCCTAGTGTTGAGGGTTGCATTCTTCTCTCCCTGCCCAGTGGTTCTGGCCATTGGAGTAATGGAGGGTGGTGTCTGCTTCTTGTTAGTAATGCAATTCTCCATGCCCATAGGGCACACTCTCTCTCTGGCTCTTTGAGGGAACAGGCAAGCTAACCTTTCCTGTCCAATGGCTTGTTATCATGTGGTACTTTAGCACCTTCCCTTATAGGAAGGTGACTGAGCAATAGGTTATAGTACATTGTTTTCCTGCTGTTAACTTGTTCGCCTGTATTGTGTAACAACATCTACTTAACTTCTGGATTTGACCCTTTACTGCCTGGCTGTTCTCATTATGGCCCTGAGCTGTCTGTCTTGAACTTGGATTAGACATTCTCTGACTGTCCTGACCTCAGCCTGTCCCTAACCAGTTTTGCCTGATCCCTTAGTGCTCCACACCAGTGTCTCTTCACCCTCATGGGTCATCAATCATTTGAACAGAGACTACACTACATCAGTTTGAAGAGACTGATATCAGCGTCTCAGCACAGACATCATGTGTGGAGATTAGAGGGGTTTTTCCAGTTGCACAAAAGAACAAATAACAGCAGCAGTCAACCTTATTGCATTATTTAAACCAGATGATAATGTTTTGAGTGCATTTAGAGTCCTCCAGCATTATTGCGATCTGTGACCCGCACAATGTTTACATCCCAGCACAAGACTCACAAATCAGATCTCTGCCTCTCCCTCTCCTCTCAACTGAAATATCCCAGATCCAAGCAGGTTGTCAGACTCATTAGTATTCACTTCAATGTGTGAATGCTAATGAAGCTGTGTTGGGGGAGAAGCCATCTTCCAGCACATAGACTTTTACTAAAGAAGTTATTTAACAGATCTTCATCAGGATTTGAACTCAAGACCTTGTCAGGCAGAAGAGTTACCATTACACTACAGACCTGCTCTGTTGAAAGGGCTGAATTTCCTGTGCTTAAAAAGCTATTTTCTTCATAAACATAACACTAAATAAATAGCATATTATTGAAATAAAATAGATGTGGTTTAGGAGGAGACAGGCTGTTTGTGTGATCCTAACCATGTGACTGATCACATGGTCATCACATTATTGAAGGTCCTTGGAAGCTGTGGTGAATGGAGTGTTTCTTCTCTGCCTGTGCCTGTCAATCAACAGAGCCTCTAGGAGCAGGGGTAACGCCCCTTGCACCTAGAGGCCTTATTAGCATAAAATAAAAGTTCATTTTATATAAAAATGGGGGCACCAGTAAATAAAACACATATATATTTGGAATCAGGTGACATTAGCACATCTCTAATGTCAGCCTGATTCATACCGAAAAAACTGGTGACAGAAACCCTTTAATGTTTTTAGTTTTACTTTTTTATGTAAACATCACAAAACAGTATTTATTATCCCTGTAATCATAATTACTTGTACAATATAGTGAACACATTATATAGGTTGATTGCTAAACAGTGTGAACGAAAATGGGGGGCACACGGTCTGCCTGTATGGAGCCCTGAAAGTCCTGGACCCAAGCCTGCTTGAAGGGCCCAATCCTAAGACATACATCATTGCTGACGTCACGTCTACAGACCATGGTCCAGGACAATGAGCAGAACACCTCCCTGAGATGCAAGGTCATTGATGATTTTGTGTCTAAAGGGCAGAGTCTTACAAGACTTGCCATACCTCAGATGTAGATGTGATGTCATCAGGATAAGGAACCAACACAATGAAAAGTGTCACGTGACCACGATGGAGTGCAGATAAACAATCACTATTAGTAAGTAATAGTATGTGTTGTTTACTGTCAATTGAGGCTGAAAATTGCAAACCCGCAAATACCCCTTTAAGTGGCTAAGATAGTTATTTATACAAAACCACGAAAATCTTAGAAAATACTCCAGAAGATGACACCTCACTCTAATATCAATTTCTTCACTATAGAAAGTGCACTTGACTAAACAACCGCTGCATTGTTCATGAAGTCAAGATCACAAAAAGCTTCAACCTCTCTTCTGTAAGTGGTCTACAGATTCTTCCCATCCTCTCAGATGCTCTTGGTAATAGTCTCGGAGTTAGCAAAAAACATTCATCATTTTCTTGTTTTTGGAAATCATTTTCACTTCACAGAGCGCTCACAAAACATCGGAAGATCTCCCAATGGTTTTCTAGGATTTGAAACTAACATTTAGTCTAATCTTAAACCTCTTCAAAAGGCCAACACTTCAAAAAGACCCACCAATCTACAGCAGATGTCTAGTTCCATCATATGTTATAAATACTGGCCATCAGTTTTGAGAAGTAGACCACTTTCCAGTGCAATTTTGGTTGTTCATCTCAAAGAGGTTTCACTGTATATCTATAATGCATTTGTAAGGTCTTCAGACCCTTTCACTTTGTTCATATTTTGTTATCTTTGTCCTTGTTCCAGAAAAAAAATCAAGCCCCCCCACCGCCCCCACACTATCTAGCTGCACTCAATCCCACGTAATGAGAAAATGAAAACAGAACTCCAAATTTATGAAAAAGGAAAAACTAAAATGTCACATGGACATAAGTATTCAGACCCTTTGCTATGACAACATTTCGCTCTGGGGCCTCCCATTTCTCTGGATCATCTTTGAGATGTTTCTGAGCCTTAATTGGAGTCACCTGTGGTTCATTCAGTGGATTGGAGATGATTTGGAAAGACAAAGCCCTGTCTATATAAGGTCTCTGAGATCTACAGTAAGTTCTTTCATCCTCATGGCTTGATTTTTGCTCTGATATGCATCGTTAACTGACAATGTATATCAGAGCAAATACCAAGCCATGAGGATGAAAGAAATACCAGTAGACTTCAGAGACAGGATTGTGTGGAGGCACTGGTCTGGAGATGGGATAAAAACATTTCTGCTGCACTGAACGTTACCAAGAGCACAGTGGAGCCCAATGGAACATCTGTGGAGAGACCTGAAAAAGGCTGTCCACTGACCGCCCCCATCCAGCCTGACAGAACTGGAGAGAATCTGCAGAGAAGAATGGCCGAAAATCTCCAAATCCAGGTGTAAACTTTGTGACATCATCTCCAAGAAGACTGGAGGCTGTAATCACTGCCAAGGGGCTGAAGAATTTCTGTCCCGAGTAAAGGCCAATACTTTATTTCCTGAAGTAAAGGGCTGAAGACTAATGTCCCGAGTAAAGGGCTGAGACTTATGTCCCGAGCAAGGGGCTGAGATTATGTCCCGAGCGAAAAGGTCGGCTGAAGACTGATGTCCGAGCAAAGGGGCTGAAAGACTTATGTCCTGAGTTAAAGGGGGCTGAAGACTTATCCCCCATAGTGATAGTACCCCCATAGTGCTGTGGCCCTAGTGTATAGTAGGATAGTGCCCCTAGAAGTAGATAGTGCTTATGTGGCCCCCCATAGAGTAAAGTGGGCCGAAAGTACTTCCATAGTTCCCTAGTAAAGTGGCGCCCCTGATAGTACTTATAGTGCCTGATAGTAAAGGGGCGAAGTACTTATGTCCCTGATAGTATAAGGGGCTGAAGACTTATAGTACTTATAGTCCTGAGTAAAGGGGCTGAAGACTTATGTCCTGAGAGTAAAGGGGCTGAAGACTTATGTCTGAGTAAAGGGGCTGAAAAGGGGCTGAAGACTTATGTCCTGAGTATGTCCGGGCTGAAAGACTTATGTCCTGAGTAAAGGGGCTGTCCTGAAGAAGACTTATGTCCTGAGTAAAGGGGCTGAAGACTTATGTCCTGAGTAAAGGGGCTGAAGACTTATGTCCTGAGTAAAGGGGCTGAAGACTTATGTCCTGAGTAAAGGGGCTGAAGACTTATGTCCTGAGTTAAGTAAAGAAGGAAGACTTATGTCCTGAGTAAAGGGGCCAAGACTTATGTCCTGAGTGTCCCTGAAGTAAGGGGCTGAAGACTTATGTCCTGAGTATAAGGGGCGAAGGAAGACTTATTGTCCTGAGTAAAAAGGGGCTTGTCCTGAAGGGGCTGACTTATGTCCTGAAGTAAAGAAGGGCTGAGTAGACTTATGTCCTGAGTAAAGGCCCGAGTAAAGGGGCTGAAGACTTATGCTGAGTAAAGACTTATGTCCTGAGTAAAGGGGCTGAAGACTTATGTCCTGAGTAAAGAAGACTTATGTCCCGAGTAAAGGGGAAGACTTATGTCCCGAGTAAAGGGGAAGACTTTTTGTCAAGACTTATGTGAGCATTTAGTAAAGGGGCTTTCTATTTTTACTTAAATTAGTAAAGATTTAGAACATTCTGTTCTCACTTCATCATTATGGGAGACTGAGTACAGATTGTTGAGGAAAAACTAGAGTTTTTTTGTTTTTGTTTTTTTTTTTAATTTTAGCACATGTCAAAATGTGAAAAAAATTGAAAGGGCCTGAAAACTTTCTGAATGCATTGCAGTTAGAGGGGCAATTGTTCAGATACTTTGATTTTTTTTAAAAAAGGTTATGTCTTCACTGATTGGAGGCATTCACTTTCACTCACTTTCACTTTTCTACTCAATCCAGCCCAGACCACCATGAAGACGTCTTCCAGTCACCATTGTTTTGTGCAGAGCTTGCTGCCTGAATGCACTGTATTTGCTGCTCCTGTGCAGACCTCTATGTTTCCACGGTTACAGGCCACAAACAAACCCTGTGTAGTCTGATCCTGCAATCTTGTATTACTAGGCCACCCCTGTTCTCTCTTCTTTCCCACCTACAAACATTACAAAAGAAGGCTGATAAAAGCCTGCAGGGTCCATTTTTTTGTAGCACATAACCACGGAAACACGTAGGGGGTCATTTATTAAAAGTGTCATTAAGACATCAGTCTTAATAAGCCCTTTAACTGGCGGTGGATAGGGCCGGCCTCTGCATAACTTTGCCGCATCCACCACCAGTCTAAATGTAAGCAAGCTTCCTTGCTGGCTTAAATTCAGACCATTTTCCTGCTGGTCCTTTCCCGCCCACACAACGTCCACTTTTTAAGACCTGGTGTGAGCAAGGGAAAGTCGTAGATTGCGGCACAAATAAACTTTGCTGCAATCTACACCAGAAATCCGCCTAATATAGGCATATTTCTGATAGTAAATGACCCCCATAGCTTTTTAAAGGAGCAGCACAAAAATGTTAGGAGATTTTGAAGCCAAACTAGTTGCATTTTTTAATTAATTTATTTAGTTGCAAAAGTAGACATGGGGTGCGCATGTAACAGTGATGTGACAAACCTAGCACTGCTACATCAGTATTTAAGGTCATGGATGGCATATAAAGATCTGCTCCGTTCTTGGCTCAACATGTTTTAGATGTGTGGATGAGATTTACGTGATTTTATGATACTCAGCCATGAGATGTCTCTGCTATATGCATCTACATATGTGCTGCCACCCAGTGGTTGTGATGTGAACTGCAGCCTATCAAGAGGTTTTGCATGCTGCAATATTGCATTGAATTTGTTTCATCGGACAATTTAAATCCTTAGCTAAATCTTAGCAAAATTAAAGGCGGACACATCTGTTGGTCAAACGTTTCCTAGCACTTTTGTCTCCCTGAAAAGATTGTACAAATTTGGGTAAATCCACCACAAGCGATAATGAGCAAGGAAAGGAAACAAAGGTTATTAACCTCTTCTATAAACTAGACTCAAAAATGTCCTTCAGAGGAAAAGTTTTTTACAACTGAAAGCTGGCGAGCTCCGATCAGGAGTCCATCGTTTTCACCTTGCCCTGCGGACGTACATTGTCCTCATGACTCTGCAGTCTCTGTGGATACAAGGCGTCTGCTGGTCCGTTTTTTTTCTTGCATATGAAAGACAGAGGAATAAAAAGCCCCTATGCTCTCCCTCAAAATACATGTCTCCTTGCGTAAAATAAAATTGAAATGTGTCGAATGAAAATCAATTACTGAGGAACATCTGAGAAGAGGCAGAAGAAAGACTCGTGAAAGACGGGCCGAGCTCATATCGGAGCCTTTCAAGCCAATGATAAGGTTGAAGAAAGAAGGTTTTTTAAATGAGCGTCTGAGTTCCGCAATCCCCCGCTGCGCCTGCGATGTGAAGGCCAAGACACTTCAGGGTGCCTTGTGCCGCTAACCTTTCGCCAGAGTCTAGCCTTTGAAGCGGAAGCTTCTTACGAGTCCAAGGTTGCGAATTAATGTGTCGAACGTTCCCGGGACTCCATTCAGTAAGTAGTCGCCAGACTTGGCCGATATTTAAAAGGTCACTGAACAATGGCCGCTGTAAGCGGGACTCACTGGACAGCCGCGGCGGGCCCTTGATGTTTGACTTTCACAGAGACGCGGTTAAAGCAAGCAAAATCGGATGAATCGCTTTCTGCATTCCTAACGTCCAGGCTGCTCCTGTGGACAACACAGAAGACGGAGCTTTAGTAGGTTCCTATTTTCCATTAAGACCTTGGGTTCCTCCATGAAAGGATCTTACGTCTTCTCAACCTGAAAGCCTTTGTGTCTCCTCTCATACATTTTTCCCAGTCGTCTTGAGATGCAGATATCGCTTTCCTCCCTGGACCCGGGCACACAGGCTGCGCCCAGATCAAAATGGATATTTAATGTATCCGCCAACTTTCAACAAGAAAGAGACTGTGATTAAAGGAGAGGAGAATGGAATGATAAGGATGCTGGGGATGAGAAGAGGAATGTGATCCCCACCGCCAGGAAAGAACGGGACCATCGCCGCACCCAAAATATTCTACATTCGCGTTTTATAAGAGCCATTAATCACCTTCTGTATCAATAAGCAACAAGTACAAGAGCAGAAGATGCTGAAGATAAAGCTGAGATTGCCGGGGAATTTATTTTCCTGCGCACAGCAGAAATCTCACTGATGGATGCTGCCGTTATCTTCCCCGTAGCCTGAAAAGGGCTGATAACGTAGAACCGACGCTTACATTTAGCTACAAAATGTTACAATTTGTGGGTTTTTCCATTACGTTGTTTTACTGCTTTATGTAAATCAAGTTCAATCATTGTATTAAGAAACATTCTGTAACGTTCTAACAGACTTTGTGCTTCTATCTCTGCTTGTTGTCAGTGAATGGGAGCACTCTTGCTTATATACAGAGGCTGAAAACCTGTACAGACCTAAGGTTTCTCACAGAAGAGAGCTGATTAGTGTTGGGCGAGCATGCTCTGCCGAACACTGTATTCGCTCGAGCATGGTTATGTTCGGCACTTCACAGTGTTCGGCCGAACACCACGTGTGCTTGAGCGCCATGCTTGAGTCCCCTCCCCACACATTTCTTGGCTGCTATGCAGCCAATCAGAATGCGGGGAGGTAGTGGCATTCACTGATTGGCTGGCCGGGAACGCATCATTGGGTGCTATATAGCACCTGGGGACATGTGACCCGGCTCAGTCTTAGTCAGGGAGAGCTGCTGCAAGGAGGGACAGATAGTGTAGGGATAGAAATTAGCTAGGCAGGGTTAGTTTTTCTGTTCAAAAGACCCAAAAGTCCTTTTAAGGACTATTGTTTCATCTGGCTGCAATATGAATATTTTTTTTTTGGGGGGGGGGCAAAAATTGTGCAGAATTGCCTGACCTTAACACCACCTACACAGCGTCTGCTGTATAACATTTGTGCATCCTAAATACCTCACATCCAGTGTAATATTTTCTGCCGTTAGTGACGGTGATATTCCCTGCACTATGTCTGCTGTATAACATTTGTGCATCCTAAATACCTCACATCCAGTGTAATATTTTCTGCCGTTAGTGACGGTGATATTCCCTGCACTATGTCTGCTGTATAACATTTGAACATCCTAAATACTTTGGAGTCCAAGATGCATCCAGACATCCTCCCCATGCTGTTCCCAAACTATTTCTGTGGTGTTTTCATCATTTCCTGACCTTTCCCTGTGAACCAGACACCCTCCCCTCTTCAGAGCAGGGGGTGCCTGGTTTAGTGCTCTGGTTCTCCCATTGACTTCCATTGTGCTCTGTAGAGCACTCGAGCATCACCAAGTGTTCTACCCGAGCACCCGAGCACTACGGTGCTCGATCAACACTAGAACTGATACAATTGTATCCAGTGAAATAAACAGTGTGGACCCCTAGAACAATACATTTCTTAGCTATTGTAGAGAACCCCAGGGTACAGCCGAGCCGTGACCACCCACGACAACTAATGGTCACACACATTTACGTGAAAATCATACTGCTATTGTTTACCGTGGACAGGCGAGGCGTGGCCGGAAGCAGCCAGCTACAATGTCGGGGTCACACCCTGAGAGAAATTTGCTGCTGATGTAGGGGACTGTATGGGTGATTGTATTCACTGCTTAGCTGAGTAATATTCCAAAATAGTTTTTATTTTAAGCTTCTGCAAGAATGTTTCCACCCATTGACGGCAAGCAGAGATCTTACAGAAAGTTGGGGAACATAAATGCAAATTTTGTCAAAATTTCCAAACTTTTCTGATTTTATTTTTTCTCTTTCTAACATGAAAACAGATTACTAAATCTTCTACTACAATGCTAGGACTCAAAATCAATCAATATCAGAAGCCTGGAAAACTCCTTTAGGCTAGGACTACACAGCGTCCAGCGTCGGCCGTGCGGGGACCAGGAGGAATGCGGGTGCCGGATAAGTATAACCTATATGAGGGGCCCAGGTATTGGGGGGCATATCTTATTGTATGAATAACCCCTTTAAGGAGTGTTATACTAGATTCCCAGATCATATCACAGCAAAAAATTGCAAGAAAAAAGTCAGTTCTGCAAAATAAAATAGCAAAAAAAAACCCATAAAGATAAATATCAGCCCCTCCCCCTCTCTTCAGCCCATGAACAAAATATTTATATGAGAACACAACTTTTATTAGAAAAATGAAGATACCCGTCTTCCAAGGAAATGAGTAATAAAAGATCGTTTACAGTGAAATCTCCTTTAGCAGACAACACTCCAGTAAATCTGGGCGCCTGTTTTATCCAATTTCTATTGATCACTTTACAAAAACTGGCGTGTATTGTCCATGGTGTGATATAGTGTAATGTGCTTATATACATAAATGTATCTGCCATAAAAACAATTCAGAGGGAGCAAAAAAACAAGACAAAAATATTATAATAATAAGTCCAGTGAAGCAGACAAAATGACAAGATGACGTTAACCCTGGACCCTTTTACATCCTTTTTAATTCTTTTCCTCTTGGAGCTTTTTTTTTATCATTTATATAGTTTTTCTTTTGTTTTAATATAGAAAAAAATAATTAAATAAAAACTTTTGGAAAAATATTTTTTCCTTTCTTCTCTTATTCTGATCCCTATAACTTTTTATAATTATGTCTATGGAGCTGAGTGAGCGCTCAGTTTTTTGCGGCACAATATGTAGTTTTATTGATACCATTTTGGGGTGTGTATGACTTTTTAATCACTTTTTATTTAAGTGACCAGAAAAATTAAGAATCTGCCATTTTGTTTTGTTTTTGTTTTTTTGCCTCTCAGGCCAACGGAATTTTGTCTTGTATTAAAACAGGTGTGGACTCGCGGGACAGGGATGTAATATTACTGCTATACAAAGCGTTGGTGCGGTCTCATCTGGAATACGCAGTTCAGTTCTGGGCACCAGTCCATAGAAAGGATGCCCTGGAGCTGGAGAGAGTACAGAGGAGAGCGACTAAACTGATAAAGGGCCTGGAGGGTCTGAGTTATGAGCAAAGACTAATTGAACTGAATTTGTTTAGCCTTGAAAAAAGACTTCTAAGGGGGACATGATTAACCTGTACATATATATAAACGAACTGTACAAAAAATATCAAGGGAAGCTATTCTGTGTTAAACCCCCTCAAAAAACAAGAGGCCGCTCCCTACAACTAGAGAAAAAAAGATTCAGTCATAAGAGGCGACAAACATTCTTTACAGTAAGGTCTGTGAATCTCTGGAATAGCCACAGGAGGTGGTCACAGCAAATACAGTAGAAGCTTCAAAAAGGGTTTAGATGCCTTTTTGAGGCTTCTGACAATGTATATAAATCTTGTTCTACTCAACATTTCCCTTTGGCCCAACCCCTTTTTTATAAGAAAGATGGGCATTGATCCAGGGATGGATATAGCGGGATTACATATCGGACTCAATGGACTTTTGTCTTTTTTTCCAACCTTAACAACTATGTAACTATCATATAGTTAGTACCGCAACACTTGTCAGATTTTTTTTTACGGCATTTACTGTATGGGATAAATACGTTTATATTTTAGTTCTGGCATTTTGGGACGAGGTGGCATCCATGAGGTTTACTTTTTTATTGTTTATTTGTTTTTATTTTTGTGAAATAAGGGTGATTTGTAATTGCATATTTTTTTCTTTATATATTTTTCCAAACCTTTTTTTATGTCAGCCTACTGTAGGTGACCATAATAAGCATTTATTAGATTGCTTCTCCCTTACATTACAAATAATTCTCCTTGCAATTTATTGCAGATTTGCTATGTTCCTGTATTAAACTTACCTGTCCGGGCTCCAGAGACTTTATCCTCTGCTTTGGCGCGGCCACGCCGGGAGAAACGCAGTGCTGAGCCACGCCTCCCAGTGGCGTGGCTGTATCCTTAGCAGCCTTGTGCGGTGCTCTGTTTCTCCCTGCAGCCCACGTGGACCGGCAGCGGTCTCATTGACCTTCCATCTTCTCAGTACATTTTTAGTTTGGTGTCTGATCTATTGGAGCACCAGGCTACCGGCCAATCAGTCAGGTTCTGGTGTGGTTACCCGGAGCTCTGTTCAATTCCCCCTCTGGCTATTCACCATTGCCAGTGATAGTCTATTATGTCTCACTCTCGTTTACTCCTTTTTTCCCCTGTTGATGAGTTCCTGATTGTTTCCCAGTGTCTCTGACCTCGCCTTGTCTATTGACCATTCTCTGCCTCACATTTGGTATTTTATGGCCCTTATGGTTTTGATTTGTTTTCTGCTTTATTTTGTTAGTCTGTCTGCAAGTTTGTTTGTCCATCTCTGCACTTTAGTAGCGTAGGGACTGTCGACCAGTTGCGGTCCAACCGTTTAGGGCTTGTACTGCAAGTAGGTAGGGACATTGGGGTAGTTTCAGATCAGGACCTCACTCTCCTTGTCCTTAGTTACACAACAGTCGTAACCATTCCTATGGAGTCCTGCCACCGGCAAAACGTGCCTTTTTTATTATAGGTTTATTGCTCTCATTAAGAGAAACTAAATAAGAGTCTTGCTGCTCTGATACCTTTTAATGGCTAACAAAAATAGAAGCAAACTTTCAAGACAACTCAGGTTCCTTCATCTGCGATAATCTAATCTAACATACGGTATAATCTAATATAACAAATTTATATTATGCCTCCTGAAGAGACCTGAGGTTTCTTGGATCGCTATGTAACATCATTACTTCTATTTTTGTTTTTGTAGGTATCAGACCTGCAAGACACTTATTTTGTTTCTCTTAATAAAGACAATAAAACAGTTTTCTTCTGGCTAACACTGTACCAGAACTTTTTTCTTTTTCTTATTATTATGAAAAATTTTAAAAATGTCCAACACAAAGAATTCTAGGAATTGTAGTGAGTTTGGTAATGCACCGTAAAGTTCAACGTCACACCTGGCCCAATACCGTAAAAAGAAAATGCCCAAAACACCGGAAAAATATGGAGGAGATTTATTAATATTTAAACAATGTAAACTTAGACTGGAGAGTTGTTCCTATACAAGTCTATAGAAGCGATTCTTCCCATAGAAATGAATGGTGCGGTGAGGTGTAATTACACCTACTCACCACTACCCCCGTTACGGCCAGCATGTAAACAATGAAGAGGAGGCAGCACTGGTACGGCGCGCGCCTTCTCTTCAAACAGCTGATCGGCGGGGGTGCCGGGTGTCGGACCCCCGCTGATCTGATATTGATGACCTATCCTGAGGATAGGTCATCAATACATTTAATTTGGAGAACCCCTTTAAGGCTCTTCATGCGCCACAAAGTGAAATCTACACCAGCAGTCAACTGCCATATATTTAAGCTATAATATATGATAGAGGGTCCCACTGCTAGAACCCCCAATGATCAGCTTTAATTTGTGAGGGAACTCAGTACCGAGTGATAAATTTCCCAGCAGCGCCACCGCAGGAGAAACAAAGCATTACATAGAGTTCATTGAAAGCAATAGGCATGTTGGGTCCTCCAGAGTGAAAGGAGATCTACAGATTACTTGAATGTTGCCCTCTATACTTAATCAACATGTCCTCAACCAAATCCCTCCTTTAAGCCATACTTTCCAACTTTTTTAATCTGGCATCTGGGAGAAGGGACAATGCAGCACAAACCATGCCTTTTTATTTCAAGCCACTGCACTTTTGCATCAAGGTGGTGGCCCATGAGGGCTCAAAGACACAAGACGACTGGCCGGACCCTCATGTGGCCATTGTCTGCCGTGCCATACCCTTATTAGTGAACATTGGGACTCCAGAGTCAGAAGATGCAGCATCCTGGCTCCATACACAAGAAACATACATAAAACAGAGTTTTATAGGAGGTTCTGCACCACTCAAGAGATTTGCAAACTTCCTCTGAGAACCAGGTGGTCATCCCATTCATTCAGGAGACTCCTAGGTGGAAGTTACCAATTTTCTGAGATACACTACTCACAAAAAGTTAGGGATATTTGGCTTGTGGTTGAAATTTCAGACTGAACCTAAAATGCACTCAAACCTTTACAGGTGAACTCAATGTGACCTTATCTAACCTTCTGAATGCATCATGTCCAACTGTTCAGTGTTTCAGGACTTTTTGCACAACTTGCTGTTCTCTAACAAGGAGCTTAATGGCAAAATTCACAACAGGTGTTTGATCCATGAATCGTCCAATAAATTTCCTGGTTTCATTAGAATTGGTATTAAACAGTCCTCCTCATCATGCTGTTCTTATTTTGACATCATGAGACCAAGATGACACCTAACAATTGATGAACAGTACCTCGCCATTGTGAGGCTTCAAGCAGGATGTTATCAGACGGAAGTGACCACTAAGCTTAGAGCATCACAGAGTCATCAGCAGGTTGTATCAGAGATACAGAGACTGAAAGAGTCACCGAAAGGCAGAGAAGTGGACGTCCCTTGGCCACATCCCACACTGATGACCACTTCATTGTGTACAATGACCTGCAAAACCGGATGATGAATGCCAAACAACCGCAGGCACATGTAAGGAGGTCAGAGGTTATTTACTCATTAGAGGCACCCAAGAGTCAAGTCAAACCCTTAGAAACCATTTACAACAGTGTGATCAACGTCCTGTAAGAGCACCTGACCACCAGACGTCATTGTCTTGCATGGGCCAGGGAGCACCTACGCTGGACGAGGGACCAGTGGACCTCAGTGCTGTTCACTGATGAAAGTTAATTCATTTGAAGAAGAAATGATGGCCACCAATGATGTTTGAGACGTCCAGGAGAGCGCTCTGCATCAGCCACTGTTGTCACCAGACGAGCCTTTGGTGGTGGTGATGTTACAGTGTGGGCAGGTGTGTCTAGTCAGTACAGAACTGCCCTACACTGTGTGAGTGGTCCAGTGACAGGCCCATACTACTTGAAAAACATCATTAATCCAGTCATTGTGCCTCTGCAAGAACAACCCCGGCCTGATGTCATCTTCATAAAGGAGAATGCTCCAGCTCATCGAGGTCACATTATTAGGGAACGGCTGCTGGAGACTGGGGGACCTCACATGGAGCGGCTGCTGGAGACTGGAGGACCTCACATGGAGCGGCTGCTGGAGACTGGAGGACCTCACATGGAGCGGCTGCTGGAGACTGGAGGACCTCACATGGAGCGGCTGCTGGAGACTGGAGGACCTCACATGGAGCGTCTGCTGCAGACTGGAGGACCTCACATGGAGCGGCTGCTGGAGACTGGAGGACCTCACAGGGAGCGGCTGCTGGAGACTGGGGGACCTCACATGGAGCGGCTGCTGGAGACTGGAGGACCTCACATGGAGCGGCTGCTGGAGACTGGAGGACCTCACATGGAGCAGCTGCACTTTCTCCAGACCTCAATCCCATTGAAAACCTATGAGATCAGCTGAGTCGCTGTGTAGAGGCTTGTAACTCTGTACCCCAGAACCTCAATGACCTGAGGGCCGCCCTTCAAGAAGAGCGGGATGCCATGCCTCAGCAGACAGTATGACTTGTGAACAGCAGGAGACGTCGTTGTCAAGCTGTAATTGATGCTGAAGACCACAGAACAAGTTATGCAGACACTGACATTTTGTGGCGGTATACCCAGCACTGGGGTTGGCTTTTGTTTCAATAAATAGTTCTACTTCAATGCCCGACTTCCCTGATATAATATCACTGGAGCCAGAACTTTTTACGTTTCCCATAAATTTTACCCGAAAGCCAAATATCCTGATCCCTATTTTGTGAGTATATATATAATTTGTGGTACTTACTCATTGTTGCTCATTCGTATCCTTCTAAGACATATGGTTTGTGGTATTTATACATTGCTGCTGATTGTACCAATTATAAATATATTGTAAATACACAATGTCTCTCTAAGATTAACCCTTATGATATAGCTGGAGCCTCTTATACCACATCCAATCTCCTCAAGCATCAGTATAGTAAGTTCATGCTCCTGTCGATAAGCAGGCAGGAAAAGGAAAATTCTAAGCCCTCCATCTTTTCTGCACCTGGAAGTTACTGAGCCATGCGGACCTCTCGTTGCTATAAAGCAGATTCTGGGCGATGAGGCTCCAGTGCACTAATGAATTCTTGATGATTTACATTTACCACCTCCTGCTTCAAAGTCAGCTCTGACCATGGAGATAATGACTTGTTTTCCCATGTAGTCAGCTCCCGAAGCCTCACGTTCCTGACTTACACCAGCTTATTACTCATTCAGGCCCACAGCATGCTCTCACCATACATTCATCTCCGAGTAGATTATTTATTAGGACGAGGCGTCCAAAAGGTCAGAGGTTATTTACTCATTAGGAGGACAACTCATTATAAAGCTCTTCATCGACAATCGCTTAACTTTTGGATTGCTTTGCAATGTGGTGATCAACTCTTGTATATTTAGCAGGTAGATGGTCCTCTATAGGGGGGGCCTGGGACTTGACTGACAACCTTGAAAACATTTATGGAATGCACAAATGATAGAGTGTCACTCAATCTGGGCAATCAATCAAAGCAGGTAGTAGCTATAGGATATGCAGTGGTAGCAGTCATACCTGGACACTGGTGCATAGAGGGACCCAAAGGACCCTCCTCCATATAAGAAAACACCAATATTATAAATGGTGCATTGTAGATAGTAGGAACTTTTCAACCTTTTGCCACATTTCAGGCTTTAAACAAAAAGATATAACATTTTTGGTGAAGAATCAACAACAAGTGGGTCACAATTGTGAAGCGGAACAAAATTTATTGGATCATTTAAACTTTTTTTGAATAATAAAACTGAAAAGTGGGCGTGCAAAATTATTCGTCCCATTTCCTTTCAGTCCAGAAGTTGATCTCTGATCTCTGAATGATCCAATGTTGTCCTAAATGACTGATGAAGAGACATAGAATCCACCTGTGTGTAATCAAGTCTCCGTATAAATGCACCTGCTCTGTGATAGTCTCAGGGTTCTGCATCATGAAGACCAAGGAACACACCAGGCAGGTCCCTGATACTGTTGTGGAGAAGTTTAAAGCCGGATTTGGATACCAAAAGATTTCCCAAGCTTTAAACATCCCAAGGAGCACTGTGCAAGCGTCATATTGAAATGGAAGGAGTATCAGACCCACTGAAAATCTACCAAGACCCGGCCGTCCCTCTAAACAAGGAGAAGACTGATCAGAGATGGAGCCAAGAGGCCCATGATCACTCTGGATGAACTGCAGAGATCTACAGCTGAGGTGGGAGAGTCTGTCCATAGGACAACAATCAGTCCAACACTTCACAAATCTGCCCTTTATGGAAGAGTGGCAAGAAGAAAGCCATTTCTCACAGATATCCATAAAAAGTCTGGTTTACAGTTTGCCACAAGCCCCTGGGAGACACCAAACATGTGGAAGAAGGGGCTCTGCTCAGAGGAAACCAAAATCAGACTTTTTGGAAACAATGCAAAACGATATGTTTGGTGTAAAAGCAACACAGCTCATCCCCCTGAACACACCATCCCCACTGTCAGACATGGTGGGGCAGCATCATGGATTGGGCTTTTCATCAGCAGGGACAGGGAAGATGATGGATGGAGCCAAATACAGGACCATTCTGGATGAAAAGACCTGAGACTAGGACGGAGATTTATCTTCCAACAAGACAATGATCCCAAACATAAAGCAAAATCTACAATGGAATGGTTCAAAAATAAAGGTCTCCAGGTCTTAGAACGGCCGAGTCACAGTCCAGACCTGAATCCAATGGAGAAGATGTGGAAAGAGCTGAAAACTGCTGTTCACAAACGTCTCCATCCAACCTCAAAGAGGAAGAATGGGCAAGAATTTCATCTCTAGATGTGCAAAACTGATAGAGACATCCCCCAAGAGACCGCAGCTGTGGCAGCAAGTATTAATGCAAGGGGGCCAAATAATTTTGCACGTCCCACTTTTCAGTTTTATTATTACGAAAAAAAGTTTAAATGATCCAATAAATTTCGTTCCACTTCACAATTGTGACCCACTTGTTGATTCTTCACCAAAAATTAAAATGTTATATCTTTTTTGAAGCCTGAAATGTGGCAAAAGGTTGAAAAGTTCCAGGGGGCGAATACTTTCGCAAGGCATTGTATGTAGCAACACTGCTATTTTAATATCCGATAAGCCTCTGGATAGAGCAGAGGGGTACTGAAGGTCTGTAACATTACAACAATCTCTTAGGTGCCACAACCTCTGAATGGCACCACATTGCTACAAGGAAATCTCAGGGTTCAATAGAAAACATTAGCATGGCATCTCTATTCCAAATAGAAAAATGGATCCCTTCAGCCGGCAGTCCTTCCTGCATTGCCAGCAATGTCTTCTCGGTCATAGACTTTAATACACATTCATACACTGGGGCAGATATATCATGGTAGCTTCATTTTGCTTGAGAACAGGGACAGCGGTAAAGGGTGCAAGATTTCAGCTTGGGCCCCCCTTCTCTCAGTGCTTTGTGGCAAGGGGCTGGGGTGCACCAAGACTTTCTGCTACCTGTGGCAAAAATCGAAAACCCCCCCCCATGCCACATTGTCAACCTAACCCCGTCCCTCCAGCCCTACTGTTAAAGACATCCTTGGAAAACATTATATTCATCCTACACCAACAGTAACAGCCCCATCCTTATCAGGTTAATACAGCGCCCCATACCTCTTACATCCAGTATAATACAGCGCCCCCATACCTCTTACATCCAGTATAAATACAGCGCCCCATACCTCTTACATCCAGTATAATACAGCGCCCCATACCTCTTACATCCAGTATAATACAGCGCCCCATACCTCTTACATCCAGTATAATACAGCGCCCCATACCTCTTACATCCAGTATAATACAGCGCCCCATACCTCTTACATCCATCAGTATAATACAGCGCCCATACCTCTTACATCCAGTATAATACAGCGCCCCATACCTCTTACATCCAGTATAATACAGCGCCCCATACCTCTTACATCCAGTATAATACAGCAGCCCCATACCTCTTACATCCAGTATAATACAGCGCCCCATACCTCTTACATCCAGTATAATACAGCGCCCCATACCTCTTACATCCAGTATAATACAGCGCCCCATACCTCTTACATCCAGTATAATACAGCGCCCCATACCTCTTACATCCAGTATAATACAGCGCCCATACCTCTTACATCCAGTATAATACAGCGCCTCATACCTCTTACATCCAGTATAATACAGCGCCCCATACCTCGTTACATCCAGTATAATACAGCGCCCCCATACCTCTTACATCCAGTATAATACAGCGCCCCATACCTCTTACATCCAGTATAATACAGCGCCCCATACCTCTTACATCCAGTTATAATACAGCGCCCATACCTCTTACATCCAGTATAATACAGCGCCCCATACCTCTTACATCCAGTATAATACAGCGCCCCATACCTCTTACATCCAGTATAATACAGCGCCCCATACCTCTTACATCCAGTATAATACAGCGCCCCATACCTCTTACATCCAGTATAATACAGCGCCTCATACCTCTTACATCCAGTATAATACAGCGCCCATACCTCTTACATCCAGTATAATACAGCGCCCCATACCTCTTACATCCAGTATAATACAGCGCCCCCATACCTCTTACATCCAGTATAATACAGCGCCCATACCTCTTACATCCAGTATAATACAGCGCCTCATACCTCTTACATCCAGTATAATACAGCGCCCCATACCTCTTACATCCAGTATATAATACAGCGCCCCATACCTCTTACATCCAGTATAATACAGCGCCCTCATACCTCTTACATCCAGTATAATACAGCGCCCATACCTCTTACATCCAGTATAATACAGCGCCTCATACCTCTTACATCCAGTATAATACAGCGCCCCATACCTCTTACATTCCAGTATAATACACAGCGCCCCCATACCTCTTACATCCAGTATAATACAGCGCCCCATACCTCTTACATCCAGTATAATACAGCGCCCATACCTCTTACATCCAGTATAATACAGCGCCCCATACCTCTTACATCCAGTATAATACAGCGCCTCATACCTCTTACATCCAGTATAATACAGCGCCCCATACCTCTTACATCCAGTATAATACAGCGCCTCATACCTCTTACATCCAGTATAATACAGCGCCTCATACCTCTTACATCCAGTATAATACAGCGCCCCATACCTCTTACATCCAGTATAATACAGCGCCCCATACCTCTTACATCCAGTATAATACAGCGCCCCATACCTATCCAGTATAATACAGCGCCCTCATACCTCTTACATCCAGTATAATACAGCGCCCATACCTCTTACATCCAGTATAATACAGCGCCCATACCTCTTACATCCAGTATAATACAGCGCCCCATACCTCTTACATCCAGTATAATACAGCGCCCCATACCTCTTACATCCAGTATAATACAGCGCCTCATACCTCTTACATCCAGTATAATACATACAGCGCCTCATACCTCTTACATCCAGTATAATACAGCGCCCCATACCTCTTACATCCAGTATAATACAGCGCCTCATACCTCTTACATCCAGTATAATACAGCGCCTCATACCTCTTACATCCAGTATAATACAGCGCCCCATACCTCTTACATCCAGTATAATACAGCGCCCATACCTCTTACATCCAGTATAATACAGCGCCCCATTACATCCAGTATAATACAGCGCCCCATACCTCTTACATCCAGTATAATACAGCGCCCCATACCTCTTACATCCAGTATAATTACAGCGCCCCATACCTCTTACATCCAGTATAATACAGCGCCTCATACCTCTTACATCCAGTATAATACAGCGCCCCATACCTCTTACATCCAGTATAATACAGCGCCTCATACCTCTTACATCCAGTATAATACAGCGCCCCATACCTCTTACATCCAGTATAATACAGCGCCCCATACCTCTTACATCCAGTATAATACAGCGCCTCATACCTCTTACATCCAGTATAATACAGCGCCCCATACCTCTTACATCCAGTATAATACAGCGCCTCCATACCTCTTACATCCAGTATAATACAGCGCCCATACCTCTTACATCCAGTATAATTACAGCGCCCCATACCTCTTACATCCAGTATAATACAGCGCCCCATACCTCTTACATCCAGTATATACAGCGCCTAGTATAATACAGCGCCTCATACCTCTTACATCCAGTATAATACAGCGCCCATACCTCTTACATCCAGTATAATACAGCGCCCCATACCTCTTACATCCAGTATTAATACAGCGCCCCATACCTCTTACATCCAGTATAATACAGCGCCCATACCTCTTACATCCAGTATAATACAGCGCCCCATACCTCTTACATCCAGTATAATACAGCGCCTCATACCTCTTACATCCAGTATATAAGTATACAGCGCCCCATACCTCTTACATCCAGTATAATACAGCGCCCATACCTCTTACATCCAGTATAATACAGCGCCCATACCTCTTACATCCAGTATAATACAGCGCCCCATACCTCTTACATCCAGTATAATACAGCGCCCATACCTCTTACATCCAGTATATAATACAGCGCCCCCATACCTCTTACATCCAGTATAATACAGCGCCCCATACCTCTTACATCCAGTATAATACAGCGCCTACCATACCTCTTACATCCAGTATAATACAGCGCCCATACCTCTTACATCCAGTATAATACAGCGCCCCATACCTCTTACATCCAGTATAATTACAGCCCCCATACCTCTTACATCCAGTATAATACAGCGCCCCATACCTCTTACATCCAGTATAATACAGGCCCCCTCTTACCAGTATATACCCCCCATACTCTTACATCCAGTATAATACAGCGCCCCATACCTCTTACATCAGTATAATACAGCGCCCATACTCTTACTCTATATACAGCGCATACCTCTTACATCCAGTATAATACAGCGCCCATACCTCTTACATCCAGTATAA
>ONZH01007786.1:0-13135 GCA_900303285.1 Rhinella marina
AAAGGCCTTTTTTTTTTTATTTCTAGGTACACAGCCGTGTACTAACAGGTCAGACGGTGGGTATTTACACCTGGTATACAAAAAGGGTATTGCAGGCACACAGAACCCAGAACACTAGAGCCAAATAAACTGTATTTTAAAAAAAAAAAAAAAAAAAAAATACACAGCCGTATACTGCCAGAAGATCAGATGGTGCATATACACACTAGGTATATAACAGGGTTTTGCGGCCAAAAAGAATGCAGAACAGTAGTGCCAAATATAGTTTGGTATGTAGCAGAGCACCTAATACACCACTAATGCCTCTCTCTGTCCCTACTCCAGCAGCTATCCCTGAATACAGCAGCCGTTCTCTGCAGAGTGTATATGGTAGTAAAGCTATCACTGTACTGCACTATAGTAGCCCTGATAAGGGCTTTTAATCACGCTCCTGCCTGTCCAACAGCTAAAACCTATCTCTCCCTTCTCCAGCCTCTGTCCCTGACTAAGTTCACGCAGCATATGCGAACGAGCAGGAAGAGCTGAGTTTTTAATATTCGAGGTCACATGGTTTTTCCAGCCAATCCATGTAGACGCCGTTTTCGCGCTGCCAGCGTGCTCCGCGGGCCTGTCATACCCCCCCTGCATGGTGATTGGTGGAAAAAGAGCGCCAGGGAAGGTGGGAGGGGAAACGAATTCTAAGTGCGCCATCGCCGTTATACTTGATTGAAATCGAGTATGCCGAATAGCGTAGTATTCGATCGAATACCGGCTCGATCGAACACTACTCGCTCATCTCTAGTAACTAATAGCTATCAAAGACCAGAATGAGCAGGAAGTTAAATCAATAAAAGGCAAGTTATACCAGTTTCATCTATTAAACCTCAATATAACAGTCAGAATCTCCTACAATAATGCATAATACAAAGGATGCTTAAACAGTCACTGTACTTTTACACAATTTAATAAATAAGGTTGTAACTAGCACATTTCTAAATCACTTCTTAAAAAAAATATGCCTGCATCAACCTGAATTCATATGCAATATACATTGTATGTTGTCAGGCAAGATCCGTCCCTAGTAACACACAGAGACACACAGAAGACAGCTCACAAGAGATGGAGATGATAAAAGAACTGCTTTTACACATCTTTTAAATATAGTAGGAGCCTCCTGTGTGTCTGTAAGTGTGATTTATTCCTCTGTATCTGTTCTGTCAGCTCCAGGACTGAAAACTAAGAGACTAAAATTTATAGGAAAAGAAGTCAGAGAAGTACAGTGCTGGCTGATTCCACAGAATGGAGACAGCTCCTGCTTCTGAGTGAAATGCATCTAGCTGTGCAGCTAAAACAGGGAATAATATAGCTGAATGAGACATAAGGATACCCAAAAAGACCTGTTTCTTAAGTTATAATTGTACACAGCGATTATGCAAACTTTTTTTAAAACTTAATAGAATTAATGTAGGACCCGCATAAGGCTAGTAAAAGATGTGCAAGTTGCCATAAATTTAAAGGCTATGTATACCTTTGGAGTCAATTTTTTTAATGATTGCATTTAACTTATTTTTGGCTAAAAATCAAATCAAAAATTTTCAATTGGTCTTTATTTAAAATATTGATCTGTTCAGTCACAAAGGGTTAACTGTTTTCCTAGCTGCATGACTGGTACTTTCACTTTGTGCGGGTCATCTAATTACCCTTATCTGTAAACTACTGAGAGGTCATAAACACTTATTTAAGCCACATTCTTATCAGTAAGGTAAGGATTGAGCTTTAATGAGTGTTTATAAGGTCAGATAAGCTGTCCGTCTGCTCCTCAGATGATGGAATTGAGAAAAAATCCACAGGCAGCTAGTACAGCTTCTCAGCTCTGTACACAAAAAAAGGATTCCATATTGAAATTCCCCCCAAAGGTGTACATAGCTTTTAAGTAGAAAGATGCAACTTTTGAAGACAAAGGAAGCTATGCGAGGTAGAGCAAAACCATCCAACAGTATATAACATGCCAGAATATGCATTAAGCTGCCCTTTTGGCAAAATATAATGTACGGAGAACAACAACAAAAAAAAAAGAGTATAAAAGAGTATAATGTTATAAGGACACGTACAATATGAAGGGCACCCACTGTCAAAACATTTTAAATAGAGAAGAGCGAATCATGCAAAATTTTATTCGCCGAACATTGGCCAAACTTTTCCTAAGATTCGTATATTCAACGAATAGTTTTGTTGAATTTGCGTACAAAATATACGTAATTATATGGCTTTTAGCGAACAGTCGCGCACTAATTACGAACGTTCAGGTAAAAAAAGGTACGAAACCTCTTTGAACACGTACACATGAGCATACAAATTGCGTACGGATCCTTTACGTACTATTGTCTAGCAATTACATAATACGCAGGCACGCACGAACGAGTTGAGAGGCCGCGGCGTTCACTCCTCAGAGGCAGAGCGAAGATTTACAAATGGCATCCAGGAGATCATCAGCATTTAGCTCTGCAGAGCTGAAATACATGATCCGGCTGATGGACCGGCAGGATTACGATGGCACACACTGCCATAAAAAAGGAGGTGATCCAGCTTGCGCCATCGTTTTGACACTGTGCGGACCCCGGGCCAGATCAAGCGGAAATGGTCCGATCTGAAGTTCAAGTGCCCAGAGCGGCTTAATAAGATCCGCGGACATATACGGCAGGGTGAGTATTGCGAATACTATTAGTAGATGCTCTGGCTACAGGTCCTTTAGCACTGCTGCCCTGTGCCACCTTCTCCTTTTTTTTTAAGAGCTCAAGGTCTGGCTGGAACTGGACCCCTTTTGCTTATCCATTCCACACATTTTTCAATTCACTCTGTGGCCCTGCAGCTGGTCTTTGTCCCTGTATCTCCCAGTCTCTCTCTCCCTGATTAATTACTAGCCCTGAACTGGCCCTGCACTGGCCCTGCACTTGCCCTGCAGTATCCCTGCAGTATCCCTGCAGTATCCCTGCAGTATCCCTGATATGTGTAATATGGATTCCCAGAGCAATTACACCCCAATTTTCACAAAACAGGTCTCAGAGTCTCAGAACTACACATATAGTGCTTCTGCTCATCTCAGCAGTAGCAGCAGAAGTGATGTGTCACTGGCTTACCGAGCCTGAGCCAATCAGAGCAAGCCCTGCCCTCTAGGTCAGGTGACAGCTTTCTTCCCGGGCTTTTGCGCACGATAAACAAACTAACAGTAAAAATTTGCTAATGAAATGAATTTGTACACAACAGCTTATAGAGTAACTTATACGTAGCAATAGCGTATAATTTATAGGACAACTACGTAGCGAATGAGTACAAAGCCAAAGCGAAACACCTAATATTCGGATTCACTTCGCAGCTGAAAATTTCCAAGATTTGATACGAATCAACGAATCGACGAATCACTTCGCTCATCTCTAATTTTAAAGAAGAACATAAGGGACAGATAAGAAGTTCACATATGTGTTAGGTATAATAAAATAAATAACTGGAAAGGGGGAGAGACCCTATAAAAGATATGGCAATATCAGAAACAAAATAGATTTTTAACTTGAATTATGTGGTCCTATTTAGAGATGAGCGAATCGATTCGTCGATTCGTTGATTCATTGATTCATATCGAATCTTGGGAATTTTTAGCTGCAAAGCGAATCCAAATATTAGGTGATTCGCTTACGGTTTTGTACGCATTCGCTACGTAGTTTGTCCTATAAATTATACACTATTGCTAAGTATAAGTTACTCTATACGCTGTTGCGTACAAATTCAATTCATTAGCGATGCAGACTCCTCCCCGGTAGCTCCGCCCCCTTCTCCAGTGTGCGAGGAAGAAGAGGCAACTCAGGCAATTAAGATGGTGACACAGCGAGGCCCTGACTGGGGAGGCATGGTGTGGGGCACTGACCCCTATGAGGAGAAGGAACCGGAGGAGATCTACGTCTCTCAATATGTCCGGCGGCCTAAGAAGTCGGTTGAGGTGCCCACTGAGGTGTTCACTCCGCTGGCTGACATGGCAGAAGCGGCAGGAGTTCCCGCTCCGCCGCGGAAGGACTACTCCCTTCGGCAAAATTCAATGGTCCCAGAGGCTGTCACCCGGAACGCCCTGACCCTCTGGGAATACAAAAAGTTGGTAGAGGAGTGGGTTGTGCAGGTTTTGGAGCACCCACGGTCGGGTGACCCTAAGCTGGAGTGCCGAAGGGGTATCGTTATTTGGTTCAGTGTGGAACGGGGAGTAGGTTTTATCGGCGATGAGTAGACGGCGGAAGAATTATACATAAAACGCCGTTCTGTAAAGCAGCCGTATCTTCTGCCTGTCCGCCACAATCTACACGCAGGGGATTACGTGGAGTATACCCCCATGAAGAGCCTCCAAGGCCCCTTTGCAACTGGGGTGAAACTCCTTAAGCGACCAGCTACTCCTGCAGCGCCCCCAGAAGACTGGAGTGAGGAGGCCCAGGCAACAGAAGAGGCTTGGTGTTCCCATGAGACCAAAGATGGGACTCTGCAATCTGAGGAGAAATCACAAGCTCAGCTGGAACCCCTGATACCAGATTTGGCGACACCACCGATCCTTCATGTGGGACAGATGACAACCAACAGTTTCGTGTACCAGCCATCGGTGGTACAATACCAACTGCCATGGCAGGTGAAGGCCGCAAAGTCCGCCGCTCACGGAAGACCGTTACCAGAGCCCTTACAGCCGGAGATTCTGTCACCTTATATGCCGACGGGAGGATCTGGCCACTGCAAGGTAATGGGCAAGGCCCAAGTTACCACGGCCCTTGCAAGTGTGACCACCCGGTCACTACCAAGACCATCCCTGAGAGGTCGTGGGGGTCTGCTGCCGCAGCCAGTGTCGCTTTCATGGGGCAGGAGTGCCCTCTCATGTCTTTTAGCTGGCCTAAGGATCCTGCAGCTTTTATGGGAGCCACAACGTGGACTTAACCTGAAGGGTGAGCACTAGTTGGCGTGTGTTTTTATTTTTGTTGCCCTGTGTTTGTCCTCACCCAGATGGACATGGATCGTCAGGACTCCCCCCATCAAAAAAAAATGTTTTAACCAAGTTGCGCAGGTTATTGTGGAGCCCTGTGAAAAAGGGTTTAAGGAACCTTTGCTGCTATTTTTTTGCCCATTTGGATTACAATTTTACCTATGTGGATTAAAAATTGCAACTGAGTTTGGGACTCTGTTCCAGTTGTATGACAAGCGTCAGAAGAAAAGAGACTTAAACGTGTCCGTGAGCATACATTATACCTATAATGTATTTGCACTATAGGTATAATGTATGCTCTGCAGAGACCACCTTGACGATTGTGGTGAATGGGCTCAGATAATTTTGTACAAAATGTATTTGCCAAGAGTCTCTAATTTATTAAACAAGCATAGCATGAGCTTTGGAATATTCTATCACTGGGCATTTTGTGCTTTATCTGGTAGCGATGTGCGGCTGCAATTTATGTATTTTCCTTTGACATGTATTTAGCCATAGCAACCAGCACCTGCACTCTGGGATGTGCTGACTGAAATTCCTTTTTTTTTTTTTTTCTTTGCAAATTTGCACTATATTGTTTGCACAGGATTGTTTGCACTAATGTTTTTACCTTTCAGCAACGTTTTCAAGTATGTTGCCCATTGTGTGTATTTCTTTACAGGTACCGCAATGTGTCCTCATATTCACTTTATTGTATGATGGATGGTTGTACTATGCACTTAGCCGGATAGACAGCACCTTACTTGTTCTACCTCAAATATACATACTGCCTCATAGGGCGATTTTAGATCTGACCATTTACGCTGGATCTGGCCCAGGGTCCGCAAGGTGTCGAAACGATGGCGCAAGCCTTGGATCACCTGCTGGATCACCTTCTTTTTTATGCTGGTTTAGGTGGCGGTGTGTGCCATCGTAATCCTGCCGGTCCATCGGCCGGACTATGTATTTCAGCTGTGCAGCAGAGCTAAATGATGATTATTTCCTGGATGCCATTTTTGAATATTCGCTCTGCCTCTGAGGAGTGCACGCGCGGCCTCTTGTCGTGCGTGCCTGCATATTACGTAATCGCGTAGACAATAGTATGCTGAGGATTCGTACGCTATTTGTACGCTCATGTGTACGTCTTCTAAGAAATACATCTTTAAATGTATGTTCATTATTAGTGAATGTTCGCTAATAGCACATAATAACGTATATTTTGTACGCAAATACAACATATCTATTCGTCAAATATACGAATCTTAGGAAAAGTTCGGCGAATGTCCGGCGAATATTTTTTTAAATGATTCGCTAATCTCTAGTCCTCTTAAAGGAAATCTGTCACCATTGTTATGCTGCGAGGTTCTAACATCTCCAGCGCATGGCAATGAGTCCCCATAGTCATGAGCTCATGGCTGTTCTTGCCCACCTGCTTCTGATTGACATTTTTTTCCATATGACCCAGGTGCAGGGAAAGCCACATGCTCAAGAATATGGGGGATCGTTCAGCATGCGATCAAGCTGTTTAGTAAGATTGTAGCAAAATAGCTTTTAAAGAATGTGACCCAGGATTTTGCTAAGGGGATCTATCACTAGTTTGTGTTACCCTTAGTTAGGACACCATAAAACTGCTGACAGATTTCCTTTAAGTTAAGTATTGAAGTTGAACTGTTTGCACTGAGTGAAAAATTGTATAAGGGAATTAGGTTATTGTGTTTAATATGAAAACTTGCTGAATAGCATGTCAGTAATCCAAATAGGTCAAAGTAAGTAGAAAAGTGCATAAAAGGAGACCTAGGAATAAATGCAATATCCCTGACAAATCAAAGTGTCTCTTTCCAAGAAGCATAGGATCTTCTCAGAAGAGTTGATGCCCATCAGGCTACAAAACCATCTCATTCAAGCCACAGTTAGACATAATGGGGGAGATATATAAACACTGTCAGATCGATCCACCAGTCTTGATCTCCCTGCACTGGCTTAAGATACGCCTGATTTGTTAAGAGGCAGAAGCCTCTTAGCAAATCAGGTGCATCTCTGCCCTGCTGTTCACCAGAATCAGGGGCAAATTAAGTGTCCCAAAGGCTCTGGACTGTTCTTAAAGATTAAGTCCCATACCTAAAAAGTATACTGCACAATCTCCCCCCCCCCCCAAGCCCTAGTGCTAAAAGCAAATTTAGCTGGACAGACAGCACTACATAGCTATTACATATAGTAATGTATTTTCTTCTCCATTGGAAGCAGACCACTTTCAGCAATGTCTCAAACACAGTACACAAACTGCCTGTATCCTGTCCCTAATAATAAAACCTGACTTTCTATACAGTAATTAAATCTACCTAACTAAATTATGTATATCTTCCCTATCCCTCGTACTGTCCTTGTAAGACCCAAAGCTTGCTACCCTGTGCTTCTAATTACTCTGTTCGTGACAGGCACCTCCTACTGCCTCAGTGGCTGAGCTCAGAATGGCATCTCTGCTTGGGACTTTACATAGAGCAAAACAGAAACAGATTGCCTCAGCTGATGAATTGCTGTGCAGAAAAAAACCTCAACCCTATCAATGCAGCAAAAAACAATGAGGAAATAGGCAATTAAAACATAACGTTTAATAAATGTCAGTTAAGAAAAATACCCAAACTATGTCATAAAAGACCTAGGAATAAATGCAAATGCAATAAATGAAAAATAATTACACACAAGGTAATAAATTATTTTGTGTCTTACCACCTCCTTAGCCAAACGATGTCCACAGAGTAGAGTTGAAGAAGGTGGTATCCTACCGTCCGAATACAGTCGAGTAGATAGGTGCTCGAAGATGAGGGGACCAAATATCCTGTCCCTAAAATAGCAAACCCTAAAGATAAAGGGGGAGGGGCTATTGAAACCCTGCCTTACAAAGTCGGAGCACCCGCCCCGACAGGGGCGACCCCGTCAGGAACCTGACACGGGCCTGTCCCTAATAATAGCTGACCCTTACACAATGTATATAGATTCCCTACATGCCATGTTTCATCCTCATCGGACTCATCAGGGGAGTTGTAAACAATAGAGGGATAGTCAGCAAAAAAGAAAGAAATTTACAGTAGGAAAATAATGAGAAGAAAAGACAACCAACCCTATTAATAAGTCAATAATAAGTACTAAGTTAAAAATATATATAAGACATAATTTCCCTTAGGCGTCCCTGGGCAATGGCCACATACATAATCTATGGGGAATAAGCATAACTGAACCTGCAGTGGCAGTATAAACAATGGGGAAATCTGCCTGTAACTGGGAGGAAAGTCCACCCCTCCCAGAACAACACCTGTGTGATGGTAAAGGCGCAGGGTAGTGGCGTCTTACCTGAAACTTATAGCCATCTACTCACGATCTGGCCGGACATTCAGCTTCCCTCTACATCCGCCCATTGGAGCGCATGTGGAACGCACACCGCACTGCGTGCTTCCGGGTGCAGAGGAGTAGGGTCATGTGATCGGAGGATGGGTAAGACAAAGACTGCCTCCCATTCGGCGCATCGCTGCTAAGTAACCCGATGCGTCTGATGGGCAGGCAGACGAGTATATATTGTATTATGCAGACCATAATAGGTATAATATACAGCGGATTTAATTGGCATAAAAGAATGAATGTCCACAGGATAATTATACCAGAGTAAATCAAACTGGTATTGGGTATATTAGGTTATAAACAAAATAAATAGCTACCACTCAGGAACCAAACAAAGAAACAATTTATAAATATAGATGGTACAAAAAATAATAAATAAAAGTAACAAAAAAGGGGAAAAAAAGGAGCAGTACTGGATCACACAAGGGTGGACGGAACGAGCAGCACCACTAAATAAAGTTCAATCCCCATAAAGCTCAGATAGCTCACTTTTCCTTCATGTTCATTATTTATGTGGCGCGCAATTGGTGTGTCTCTCTTATTACAAACGTCTCCCACATGCTCTCCTATCCGTCAACGCAGTTCTCTACTGGTCTTCCCTATATATTCCTGTCCACAGAGACATGTCATCTTGTATATCACCCCAATGGAGCGACAATTAATCCACTGTTTGATTTTGTATTCTTTGTCGGTGACGTTACCCTAAAGATTTTACCAGTTTTGATAAATTTACAAGAGATACAGTCGCTACACCTATGGCATCCAGCAGGGGGTTTGGGAAGCCAAGTGGGGTCCCTCGGTGGGGCCACAAAATGACTCTGCACAAGTCTATCATGGATACTTCTACCCTTTCTAAAAGTGATGCCGGGATGTACATTAATCACCTTACCGATATCAGGGTCCATTCTGAGGATATTCCAGTGTTTCGAAACTATCTTTTTGATCTCACCACTGGCCTCGTCAAACGTACTGATCAAACGAACAACCCTCTCACTGTTATTCACATCCTTGTTCGCTGATTTGGGGACCAAAAGGGTAGAACGCTCCTGTTTACAGGCATGCTGAAAAGCTGTTTTTAGGATACTCATAGGATATCCACTCTCTAAGAACCTACTACGTAGGTCTTTTGCATGTTGAAAAAATTCTTTTTTATGTGAGCAATTGCGTCTGAAGCGTAGGTACTGGCCACGGGGAATCCCCTTCTTTAGGGGGATAAGGATGACCACTTTCCCAACGTAGCAGAGAGTTCATGGATGTCGGTTTCCTAAAAATTGAGGTAGTCAATTCACCAGAGTTATTCTTGGATATAATGACATCCAAGAAGGGCAAGGAAGCTGGATCACATTCCGACGTGAATCTCAACCCTAGGACATTATCATTCAACTTGCTTACCCAGTTGGTAAATGACTCCATCGAGCCCTTCCAAATGACAAAAATGTTGTCGATGAAACGCAGCCACAAATTAATGCGGCTGACGTCCACCGACTGACTGTCATTAAATATGCATGTATTCTCCCACCAGCCCAGGAACAAGTTTGCATATGATGAGACAAGAACTCCCCATCGCCGTGCCCCTGAGCTGGTGGTAGAAACGACTGTTGAAAGAAAAAAGTTTCTGGTCTGCGTAAATTCAAGCAGTTGTAAAACAAAAAAGTTATGAGCTTGAAATTGGCATCCACGTGTGGAAAGAAATGATTGAGTGGCTTTTAAACCCAGTTCATGAGGTATAGATGAATACAGGGCTTCTACAGTCATGGCCAAAAGTTTTGAGAATGACACAAATATTATATTTTCACATGATCTGCTGCCCTCTGGTTTTTCTGTGTGTTTGTCAGATGTTTTTTATCACATACAGAAATATAATTGCAATCATATTATAACAAAAGCTTATATTGACAGTTAGAATGAGTTAATGCAGCAAGTCAATATTTGCAGTGTTGACCCTTCTTCTTCAGGACCTCTGCAATTCTCCCTGGCATGCTCTCAATCAACTTCTGGACCAAATCCTGACTGATAGCAGTCCATTCTTGCACAATCAATGCTTGCATTTTGTCAGAATTTGTAGGTTTTTGTTTGTCCACCCGTCTCTTGATGATTGACCACAAGTTCTCAATGGGATTAAGATCTGGGGAGTTTCCAGGCCATGGACCCAAAATCTCTATGTTTTGTTCCCTGAGCCATTTAGTTATCACCTTTGCTTTATGGCAAGGTGCTCCATCATGCTGGAAAAGGCATTGTTGATCGCCAAACTGCTCTTGGACGGTTGGGAGAAGTTGCTCTCGGAGGACATTCTGGTACCATTCTTTATTCATGGCTGTGTTTTTAGGCAAGACTGTGAGAGAGCTGATTCCCTTGGCTGAGAAGATTCCCCACAAATGAATGGTTTCAGGATGCTTTACAGTTGGCATGAGACAAGACTGGTGGTAGCGCTCACCTCGTCTTCTCCGAATAAGCTGTTTTCCAGATGTCCCAAACAATCAAAAAGGGGATTCATCAGAGAAAATGACTTTACCCCAGTCCTCAGCAGTCCACTCCCTGTACCTTTTGCAGAATATCAGTCTGTCCCTGATGTTTTTTCTGGAGAGAAGTGGCTTCTTTGCTGCCCTCCTTGAGACCAGGCCTTGCTCCAAGAGTCTCCGCCTCACAGTGCGTGCAGATGCACTCACACCTGCCTGCTGCCATTCCTGAGCAAGCTCTGCACTGCTGGTAGCCCGATCCCGCAGTTGAAACACTTTTAAGAGACGGTCCTGGCACTTGCTGGTCTTTCTTGGGCGCCCTGGAGCCTTTTTGGCAACAATGGAACCTCTCTCCTTGAAGTTCTTGATGATGTGATAGATTGTTGACTGAGGTGCAATCTTTCTAGCTGCGATACTCTTCCCTGTTAGGCCATTTTTGTGCAGTGCAATGATGACTGCACGTGTTTCTTTAGAGATAACCATGATTAACAGAAGAGAAACAATGATACCAAGCACCAGCCTCCTTTTAAAGTGTCCAGTGGTGTCATTCTTACTTAATCATGACAGATTGATCTCCAGCCCTGTCCTCATCAACACCCACACCTGTGTTAATGGAGCAATCACTGAAACAATGTTCGCTGGTCCTTTTAAGGCAGGGCTGCAATGATGTTGAAATGTGTTTTGGGGGATAAAGTTCATTTTCTAGGCAAATATTGACTTTGCAAGTAATTGCTGTTAAGCTGATCACTCTTTATAACATTCTGTAGTATATGCAAATTGCCATTATAAAAACTGAAGCAGTAGACTTTGTAAAAATTAATATTTGTATCATTCTCAAAACTTTTGGCCATGACTGTACATCGATGCTAGCCAAAATCATGTCTTCCTCAACGTGCAGGCCATCAAGTTGTTTAAGGAGGTCACCGCTGTCACGAATATAAGATGGTAAGCTGGTTACAAAGGGAGCCAAAATTTTATCAACATAGATCCCTGCATTACTTCCCACGCTTTCAACACCTGAAACTATGGGTCTACCTTTAAGGGGAGTAACCCCCTTATGAATTTTAGGGAGGCAGTAAAATGTTGCAGTCTGGGGAAAACGTGGAAAAAGAAAATCAAACTCAGCATCAGAAATCAGTTTTTGTGTATGAGCATTGTCCAAGATCACCTTAAGCTCTCTTTTATATTGAGAGGTGGGATCTCTGGACAAGACTTCATAACAGTCTCTGTCCGACAGAATGTTTTTACACATGAGCTCATATTGATCTACATTGAGGATAACAAGATTACCCCCCTTATCTGAGGGTTTAAGTATTATGTCTCTGTTATTCTCAAGAGCATGGAGGGCTTGCATTTCCTCAGATGAACAATTAGGAGGAGAAAACTGCAAAAATGAAGTTTCAACCTCTTTAGTGACTAAATTCAAAAACACATCTAAACAGGATGTATCACCAATAGGGGGCATCTTCACACTTTTATTTTTTAGGGTGGTAAAGGGTGTGTCTTCTGATGATAAGCCATATAATAAACGAACATCCTGTGGGATCCCTAATTCAGCACATTGTTTTTTTTCCAAATTACAATAGTATTTAAACCACTTCAATTTTCTGATAAAGAGGTTGAGGTCCACAATGAACCTAAACATGTCAAATCTGGAAGTTGGCACAAAAGATAGACCCTTTTCTAAGACTTTGGTTTCGACATCAGTCAATGTCCTAGATGACAAATTCACTATCTGGGGGCCTGTGTTGGCCCTGTCTGTAATTGTGTGCGATTTCGCAATGGGTAGGTGGGGGCCTGTGGATAAGTGGAGGCCTGTTCTAAAAAGTGATTATCTCGGCCTCGAAAATTGCCCCTGTAGTCGTGACTTCCCCTACCTCTTCCTCTGGGAATGTTATTAATCTTAACTAGAGATGAGCGAGCATGCTCGTCCGAGCTTGGTGCTCGTTCGAGTATTACGGTACTCGTAAGTGCTCGCTGCTCGGACGAGTATCTCGCCATGCTCGAGGAAATGGCATCTTCTGCGTTTTGAATTTTTGGCGCCTATAAACTCAGCCAATCACAAGCCAGGAGACTTTGCGGTGCACCCAGCATCACGTGGGGCCCTTACATGTCGATAGCAGGGGTTGGCTGGCCTGATCAGATGACCCTGGAATATACTAGTGACTGCCCGCGGTGCTCGGCTCAGATGCTGTCTGGATGTCGTTAGGGACAGAGCTTCTGCGTTTCAGGGAGAGTGTTAGGGCCTGGATTTAGTTCTCTGTTAGGCAGGAGTGATCTTAAAAGAACCCAACAGCCCTTCTAAGGGCTACAAGACATTTTT
>ONZH01007787.1:0-89743 GCA_900303285.1 Rhinella marina
TGCCACAGTGATAGAATATTCCAATGGACATTACATGCATGTGGAACAAAACACCCCCTGATTATATGGAAGCCAAGACTGGCACGTAACAGGTAGGACAAAGTGTTAGGTTCCCATTCTGCAGAGACCACCTTGACGATTGTGGTGAATGGGCTCAGATAATTTTGTACAAAATGTATTTGCCAAGAGTCTCTAATTTATTAAACAAGCATAGCATGAGCTTTGGAATATTCTATCACTGTGGCATTTTGTGCTTTATCTGGTAGCGGTGTGCGGCTGCAATTTATGTATTTTCCTTAGATAAATGACGTACAGCCAGTACATGGCACCTGAGAAATACTTCATAGTGTTGGCTATTGTCTGGGGGAACTTTGGATTTTTGATACTTAGGGTGGCCAACCCCTTTAAATTTCACCCACAAGCTAAATATCCATAAATTTTTGTTACCACTGTATACCATCCCTAGAATGCTGCTATAGTATTTATCTAAACATGGTAATGTACAGTGGCGTGCCGCCAATAACGGCAGACCACACAACTGCTACGGGGTCTATGGCAGGAGGGGACCCAGAGTGGCCCCGACCCTACAATGTCTACAGTATGGCTTGTCTTCTGTCTGGGGATCAGGCGGGCCCTGCTTTTCCTCTGCTCAAGCCCGTCCTCCCCTCTTCCCTTAGATATATTGTGTGTACTGCAAACATTGTACAGACTTGATGGTCTGCAGGCAGGTGAGCATGCCACTCACTCTCCTCTGCCTGCTGGGTGCTGCACTAGCCAATCAGCTTTTAGCAGTGCTAGGCTAACACTTCTGATTGGCTAGTGCATTGCAGCAGCAGGAGAAAGAATTGAGCGGGTGGGACATGCTCATTGCCTGCTCAGTCAGGCGCCCCCCCCCCCCCCCCCCCCATTGAACTCTACTTGCTGCTACTGCATATATAGAGGACCACAACTTCTGTAAAATAAATAAACTCAAATACAGGAAAACTATACACTAGAGTTGAGCGACCGTGCTCGTAACGAGCACTGTACTGCTCGGATCCCCTGCGCTTGCATGGGCGCAGCCATCCGGATCCGTCCTCCTCACCCGACGGATCCGGATGCCTGCGCCTATGCGAGCGCAGGGGATCCGAGTAGTACAGTGCTCGTTACGAGCACATTCGCTCAATTCTACTATACACCTAAATTGCTGTGTTAAGTGAAAACACTAGACCCCGACAAAGAAGAAAAGTACTAACATATAAGCTCATTTAAAATCAGAAATATTTATTGATAACAATAGTAAAAATACAATTCCCATATTAAAATCACATCATAATCAGATAATAAATAGCGGTGGAAAGAAACAAGCACAAACAAATATGGACAATGCTGGATGGAAACAAATAACGTCCCAACACAGCTGAGTATATACGTATGTGGTCATATACATAAAGTGCCTAGTGCAAAAAAACAGTTAACCAGATAGTTCACAGTAACTACAATGATAAGTGCAACCTCACATTGCACCAAACTACAGCTGTGACCATATAGATAGATAATATATATGAGGGATACCAACCAGTATGTCCGTCACCCCAACGTACGTTTCACCAAGATGGCTTCATCAGGGGATGTGAAACTCCAAAAGAATCTGCCCTTTATATATCCACGTCTACACATGTCGTACATACTATTAGATCGGTGTGTGTTTCACAGTGGAACTCACCGCGTCATATCCTGTTAATCTGACAAAAGAGTTCGCAAAAATGTACGCAAAACCGCTTGCAAAAGCGTGCGCATCTTCAAAAGTATACGCAAGAATGTTCGCAAAAGCGTGTTTAGATTGGCGTGCGTTCCACAGTGGAACGCATTGCGTCATGTCCTCTTGTCCTAACAAAGAAATTACCATGGCTTTATGTTCGCAAAAATGTACGCAAACCCGCTCGCGAGGGTGTACGTATCTCAAAAGTGTACACAAGAATGTTCACAAAAGCGTGCACATTTAAATCACCCCATCGGCATTTAATATCCAAAATGCACTTAATGCCCCAACATGTAATAATATGATACCTTAAAACAATAATAATATTATATCAATTGTCAACACAATCGAAATTCCACAGTTGTGTGGGATCTCAAAATCACATGATCACTATCTTGCTCAAATATTGGAACGCAAATTGCACATCAAAGGACCGAAAGGACAGCTGCGGAGAAATGACACTAAATAATCAACCCTATACGGCCAAAAAGTGGATAAATAGAATAAAATGTGATACGGGTAAATATACATACAAGATGACAGTGTTCATAACAATGAATAATAAATTGCACACATTCCTATGCATGTACAGTACAGACCAAAAGTTTGGACACACCTTCTCATTCAAAGAGTTTTCTGTATTTTCATGACTATGAAAATTGTAGATTCACACTGAAGGCATCAAAACTATGAATTAACACATGTGGAATTATATACTTAACAAAAAAGTGTGAAACAACTGTAAATATGTCTTTTATACTCTAGGTTCTTCAAAGTAGCCTCCTTTTGCTTTGATTACTGCTTTGCATGCTCTTGGAATTCTCTTGTTGAGCTTCAAGAGGTAGTCACCTGAAATGGTTTTCACTTCACAGGTGTGCCCTGTCAGGTTTAATAAGTGGGATTTCTTGCCTTATAAATGGGGTTGGGACCATGAGTTGTGTTGGGCAGAAGTCAGGTGGATACACAGCTGATAGTCCTACTGAATAGACTGTTAGAATTTGTATTATGGCAAGAAAAAAGCAGCTAAGTAAAGAAAAACGAGTGACCATCATTACTTTAAGAAATGAAGGTCAGTCAGTCCGAAAAATTGGGAAACTTTGAAAGTGTCCCCAAGTGCAGTCGCAAAAACCATCAAGCGCTACAAAGAAACTGGCTCACATGAGGACCGCCCCAGGAAAGGAAGACCAAGAGTCACCTCTGCTGCGGAGGATAAGTTCATCCGAGTCACCAGCCTCAGAAATCGCAGGTTAACAGCAGCTCAGATTAGAGACCAGGTCAATGCCACACAGAGTTCTAGCAGCAGACACATCTCTACAACAACTGTTAAGAGGAGACTGTGTGCAGCAGGCCTTCATGGTAAAATAGCTGCTAGGAAACCACTGCTAAGGACAGGCAACAAGCAGAAGAGACTTGTTTGGGCTAAAGAACACAAGGAATGGACATTAGACCAGTGGAAATCTGTGCTTTGGTCTGATGAGTCCAAATTTGAGATCTTTGGTTCCAACCACCGTGTCTTTGTGCGACGCGGAAAAGGTGAACAGATTGACTCTACATGCCTGGTTCCCACCGTGAAGCATGGAGGAGGTGTGATGGTGTTGGGGGTGCTTTGCTGGTGATACTGTTGGGGATTTATTCAAAATTGAAGGCATACTGAACCAGCATGGCTACCACAGCATCTTGCAGCGGCATGCTATTCCATCCGGTTTGCGTTTAGTTGGACCATTATTCATTTATCAACAGGACAATCACCCCAAACACACCTCCAAGCTGTGTAAGGGCTATTTTACCAAGAAGGAGAGTGATGGGGTGGTATGCCAGATGACCTGGTCTCCGCAGTCACCAGACCTGAACCCAATAGAGATGGTTTGGGGTGAGCTGGACCGCAGAGTGAAGGCAAAAGGGCCAACAAGTGCTAAGCATCTCTGGGAACTCCTTCAAGACTGTTGGAATACCATTTCAGGTGACTACCTCTTGAAGCTCATCAAGAGAATGGCAAGAGTGTGCAAAGCAGCAATCAAAGCAAAAGGTGGCTACTTTGAAGAACCTAGAATATACGACATATTTTCAGCTGTTTGACACTTTTTTAAGTATATAATTCCACATGTGTTAATTCATAGTTTTGATGCCTTCAGTGTGAATCTACAATTTTCATAGTCATGAAAATACAGAAAACTCTTTGAGAAGGTGTGTCCAAACTTTTGGTCTGTACTGTATGTAAACATGTCAACAAACCAAACAAGTGAATAAATCCATATAATTAAGTGTAAGGAAATAAAGACAAAATACAACAAAAGTGAAAGTGCATAAAAAGTGAAGCCCTGTGCAAAAGTGAGTATGCAAGATGCAACGTGTAGACATTACAGAACAAAAAAGAGCATAAATATAATAAAGGGTGATCAGTTCATAATACAAACAGTGAGTACCTAATAATAAAATAATGTAAAATATAATAACATTATATAGCAAAAAATGCATTAAGGTGTTGAAATGTATAGATAAAGTGAAAACGTACAAAGGAAAGGCATCATTATGCTCCGCAGGGCCTTTGTATCACAGCCATCTAGCTGGACTTCGTACGATTCTTTCACGAACTGCCCCAATATTTTCATAAGGGAATTGCCAGGACAAACAAATGACATTTCACAAACAGGATAAATCACACATGTGTAGCGAATAGAAAAAAAAGAGAAACTTAAAATTAGCACAAACAAAAATCAAAATTATACCCATAATAAAAACACTTAAAAGTGTGAACACTACATACACCTACAGGGACATGTATACAGTTGAAGCACACATATGAATATATAGAGGAATATACACCTAATTAAATGATCCATGAGGAAAGATACATTTCCTGTCCCCCATTTATAAATACATCAATAAGTCAAAATCTAAACGAAAGCCTACAAAAAAGGAACAAAGCTCAAATTTTCATTTAAACCATGTGGTGCCACTGCATTTAATATAAAAATCCACTTGGCCTCAAGTTGAGCCAGGATCTTTTTCCAATCCCCTCCCCTGTTACCTATAAGAATGCGATCAATACCCCTTACCTTCAAAAGGGTACTATCGCAATTGTGATGGATTTTAAAGTGGCGGGGTAGGGTCTTCAACCTGGTCACATCCTCTTCCTCCTCCGCTGCAATTATCCCCAATACATGTTCACGTATCCGCCTCTTTAGCTCTTGTGATGTTAAACCTACATATAGGAGACCGCAGGGACATTTAGCCACATACACAACCCCCACCGTTGAGCAGGTGATTGCGTGTGTGATCCGGAATTCTTTCTTACCTGACCCATCATAGAATGTTTCAGCCCATACAATATTGGGACAAGCCACACTTCTGCCACATGGACAACAGCCCCATTTCGGGCCCTTGGATCCAAAACCATGTGTAAAGCTTTTCCCTTGATGGTGGCTCCGAACAAGCATGTCACGTAAATTGCTTTCTTTTCTAAATGTCATGGCAGGATTAGATGGTAAATAATGTCTTAAAGTTGGATCAATTGGTAGCACACTCCAATGTTTGCGTAATATCTGGGTCAATTCACCATGGCCCGAATTGAACGATGTGATAAATCTTACAGTTTGTTCATTGTCCTTCCTCGTCCAGGGGACTTGTTGTAACATCTGTTCCCTTTTGGCATGTTTTGCCCGAAGGTAACTCTCTTATCATCCCGATAACCACGGGCTCTGAACCGCTGTGTGAGTTCCATCGCACGTATCTCAAAAATCTCATCCCGAGAGCAAATCCTCCTTAGTCTTAAAAACTGACCAATTAGAATACCACGGATCAATGATTGTGGATGCAAGGAAGTCGCATGAAGAAGACTATTCACTGCCGTTGGTTTCCGGAATATATCTGTATGGATAAACCCATTGTCATCGACCTGGAGTAAGATATCAAGAAAATCCATATTATTCTTGCCTACTTTATAAGTCAATTTGATGTTGAATTCGTTTAAATTCAGGTCATTCATGAATAACTCAAGGTCCGTCCTTGAACCCTGCCAGATCATCAGTGCATCATCTGTGTACCTAGACCATAGATGGACTTTTTCAATATGTTTGACCGGTTCAGTCAAAAAGATCCTCCTCTCCCACAGCCCCAGGAACAGATTAGCATAGGATGGCGCACAGGCCGCCCCCATGGCTGTTCCCTGGAGCTGTAGGTAGAAGAGGCCCTTAAACAGAAATTATGTTTCAGCACAAATTCAAGCAGGACAAGAATAAATGAAGCATACTCACTTTCCAACATGGACGACTGAAGGAAGTGAGCCACTGCCATTATGCCATCATCATGACGAATCGAGGTATATAATGATTCAACATCACAAGTGACGATCCACATGTCTTCATCCAGTTGTAGACCATTCATTTTTCTTAGGACATCACCTGTATCCTTAAGATATGATGGTAGATTTTCCACAAGGGGACGCAAGATGGAATCAATCAATTTGCAAGCTGGTTTGCACATATTATTCCACCCAGATACAATGGGTCGTCCTGGTGGAATCTTTTCATCCTTGTGTATCTTTGGCAGCAGATAAAGGGTTGCAATCGTTGGATTTTCCAACCACAGACAATTCCTTTCACGTTGAGAGATAATACCATCTTCCTGAGCCTGTTGTAAAATGGCCTGCAATTCACCCTGAAATTTCAACAAGGGGTTAAATGTAAATCTCTTGTAACACTCCAGATCCTTCAATTGACGAAATGCTTCTTTTTCATAGAGGGGTGTGGGCCAGATCACCACATTACCGCCTTTATTAGCCGGTTTGATCACCACACCCTCTAATCTGCCGAATTCCTTCACTGCACGGCGTTATTCTATATTCAGGTTAGCACCCTTAACAATACGTCGAACCTTCTTCAAATCTTCCGTTACCAATCTAACAAATAGATCTATGTTCGGATATAGAGCGAGAGGAGGAAATTTTTTAGATTTTGGCAGGAGATCATTGGGTAATTTACTTACTTCTTGTGGTTGTTCTTGTTTCTCCAATAGGTCACACAAAGTCTGTACCGCTTTTCGTTCATTATCCGTATCAAAAGGTGAAAACATAAAGTTCTTGTGAAAAAACTTCTTAAAAACAAGCTTACGTGCAAAAAGATTTAGGTCCTTGACCGCTGTAAAAAGATCAAAATGATGTTCAGGTATAAAACTTAACCCTAAACTCAAAACCTCCTCCTGGGCACTCATCAACAGAACATTAGAAAGGTTTATTACCTGAACACGTTGGTTCTGTCCATCCAAATCATTCTGAGAGCGTTTCAAGGCTCGAAACGGGGTATCCTCCTTACGTTTTCTCCCTGTTCCCCTTGTGAATAGCCTTTGTGTGCCATCAAGAGGAGTACTTTCAACATCAGTGGATGCAATTGATGAAATTGAGGAACTTCGCCTCCTAGGAGCCATACCTCGGCATTTCCATCTGTACACTCGGTTGTTCTCAACGTCTTGCAAATCCCGTTGGAATTTTTTCAATTTGCGCTTTTATTTGTTTCTCCCACATGTTGTATGCTTCATCAACTTGCGTCTTAAAATGTTCCATTTCAGCCTCGTTAAATTGTTGTTTGACCAATGTTTCTGTAGAAATGATTTGCTTAACCACCACTTCCAGAAAAGAATCATTGGCCATAATTAGTAATTTCAAGAAAGACATTGAACAGAGGTTACAGGCATCTTCCCATTTCCTATTAAACCCATGAATATCTGATCCATAGGAGGGAAAGACCTGAACCCTCAAGCCCCAGGGGATCATGTCCTTAAATACATGCTGTTCCATCGACATCCTATTCCACCATATGCGTAGGCGTTTATGAAGTAGATTTTTTAATGTCCCCTTAAGTTCCTTAAGTATAGTACCCTTTTGAAGTCGCTACACATGTGTGATTTATCCTGTTTGTGAAATGTCATTTGTCAAGTCCACCTAGATGGCTGTGATACAAAGGCCCTGCGGAGCATAATGATGCTTTTCCTTTGTACATTTTCACTTTATCTATACATTTCAACACCTTAATGCATTTTTTGCTATATAGTGTTATTATTATATTTTACATTATATTAACTAGCAGAAAGACCCGGCTTCGCTTGGGTATATTTCATCTATTTATTTAATGTTTCTGTGTGTCATTGCAGAGAGAAAGTCAATGCAGCTGACAGAAATTGATTTTTACCTTCATTTTTTCAATCCCTATTGGCTGCGGAGTGGGAGGGGGTGTGGTTTAATGGGACGCAGGGGGGGGGTTAAGTCCTTCATTTCAGGGTGGCCTGAATTATAGGTTAATGCCATGGTAATTTGAGGAAACACAATGGGTAGCAGTGGAAGAAAACATTGCTTTGCGCGGGTATATTTAATCTATTTCATTTAATGTTTCTGTGTGTCGTTGCAGAGAGAAAGTCCTCCTCCCTCCCATCCCTGCAGCTGACAGATGTTGATTTTTACCTTCAATTGTTCAATTTCCATTGGCTGCGGAGTGGGAGGGGTCATGGCCTGACTGAGTCGGGGGCGTGACGTTGCAAGACCTGGGGCGGGGTTTTAAGTCCTTCTTTTGATGGTGGCCAGAATTACAGGTCGATGCCATGGTAATTTATGAGGACACGCCATGGGAAACAGTGGAAGAAAACATTGCTTTGCACGGGTATACTTAATCTATTTCATTTAATGTTTCTGTATGTTGTTGCAGAAAGAAATCCAACTTCCCTCCCACCCCTGCAGCTGACGAAGTTGATTTTTACCTTCATTTTTTTCAATCCCCGTTGGCTGCGGTGTGGGAGGGGGCGTGGCCTGACAGAGTCGGAGCGTGGTTTCGCGGGATCTGGGGCGGGGGTCAGAGTGGCATGAATTACAGGTCGATGACATGGTAATTTATGGGGACCCGCAATGGGTAGCAGTGGAAAAAAACATCTTTTATTAGTACTGAATGGTCGTAGTCTAAAATTAGTCAATTTCATCTACGATTTTTGTGTGTCGTTGCAGAGAGAAATTCACCCTCCCACCCCTGCAGCTGATTTTTTTCAATCCCGGTTGCCTGCGGAGTGGGAGGGGGCGTGGTCTGGCAGAGTTGGGGGTGTGGATTATCAAGATGCTTCGAACGGTTGTAGTCTGAAATTAGTCTATTTCATCTAAAATTTTGTGCGTCATTGCAGAGAGAAATTCACCCTCCCACCCCTGCAGCTGACAGAAGTTTATTTTTCCCTTCATTCTTTCAATCCCTGTTGGCTGCGGAGTGGGAGGGGGCGTGGCCCTACAGAGTTGGGGGTGTGGCTTAGCAAATCGCTTCGCATAGGTGATTTAATCTATTTCATTTAATGTTTCTCTGTGTCGTTGCAGAATGGCTGCAGAGTGGGAGGGGGCGTGGTCTGACAGAGTTGGGGGCGTGACTTAGCAAGACGATTTGAACAGTTGTAGTCTATAATTAGTCTATTTTATCTAAAATTTTTGTGTGTCGTTGCAGAGAGAAATTCACCCTCCCACCCCTGCAGCAAACAGAAGTTTATTTTTACCTTTATTTTTTCAATCCCCATTGGCTGCGGAGTGGGAGGGGGCGTAACCTGACAGTCGGGGGCGTGGATTAGCAAGATGCTTCACATGGGTGTATTTAATCTATTTCATTTAATGTTTGTGTGTGTTGTTGGAGAAAAGTCATCCTCCCACCCATCCCTGCAGCTGACAGAAGTTGATTTTTACCTTTATTTTTTCAATCTCTGTTGGCTGCGGAGTGAAAGGGGGTGTGGCTTAGTGAGACCTGGGGCGGGGGTTTTAAGGAATTCTTTTAGGGTGGCCTGAATTAAAGGTCAATACCATGCTTATTTATGAGCCCACGCAATAGGCAGCAGTGGAGGAAAACATCTTTTATTACTACTGAACTGTAGTAATAGAAAAACACAAGTTATATTTATGGTAACCGGAATACCTTTAACAGTGTCAGTGAATAGAAATGGATGAGATCCTCAGCTGCTGATAATTACCTGGTTGTTATGGAAACCTGCCCTCCCTGTGTGTGCCTTTGCAGAGAATGGCAGTTGGAGTTTAAAACCAAAGTTCCCAGTTGTAATGTTGGCTAATAGAGATCATATTTTGGGAATATCTCAGGAACGGTATGTCCTAGAGATATGAGACCTGGTCTAAAACCTTCCCGGACACCTGATGTACCTGTGTGCCGAATTTGGTGAAAATTGGTCCAGTAGTTTGGTCGCGCATAGAGAACAGACAGACAGACAGAAACTCATTTTTATATTATTAAGAGATATTATTAGGTACTCACTGTTTGTATTATGAACTGATCACCCTTTATTATATTTATGCTCTTTTTTTGTTCTGTAATGTTTACACGTTACACCTTGCATGCTCACTTTTGCATTGGGGTTCACTTTTTATGCACTTTCACTTTTGTTGTATTTTGTCTTTATTTCCTTACACTTAATTATATGGATTTATTCACTTGTTTGGTTTGTTGACATGTTTACATACATGCATGGGATTGCATGGAATGTATTATTCATTGTTATGAACACTGTAATCTTGTATATTTACCCGTATCACGTTTTATTCTATTTATCCACTTTTTGGCCGTATAGGGTCGATTATTTAGTGTCATTTCTCCGCAGCTGTCCTTTCGGTCCTTTGATGTGCAATTTGCGTTCCAATATTTGAGCAAGATAGCGATCATGTGATTTTGAGACAACTGTGGGATTTCGATTGTGTTGACAATTGATATAATATTATTATTGTTTTAAGGTATCATATTATTCATGTTGGGGCATTAAGTGCATTTTGGATATTAAATGCCGATGGGGTGATTTAAATGTGCACGCTTTTGTGAACATTCTTGCGTACACTTTTGAGATACGTATGCCCTCGCGAGCGGGTTTGCGAACATAAAGCCATGGTAATTTCTTTGTTAGGACAAGAGGACATGACGCAATGTGTTCCACTGTGGAACGCACGCCGATCTAAACACACTTTTGCGAACATTCTTGCGTATACTTTTGAAGATGCGCATGCTTTTGCGAGCGGTTTTGCGTACATTTTTGCGAACATAAAGCCATGGTAATTTCTTTGTCAGATTAACGGGATATGACGCGGTGCGTTCCACTGTGAAACACACGCCGATCTAATAGTATGTACGACATGTTTAGCACATTGTTTCATTATCTGGATATATAAAGGGCGTATTCTTTTGGAGTTTCACCTCCCCTGATGAAGCCATCTTGGTGAAACGTACGTTGGGGTGACGGACATACTGGTTGGTATCCCTCATATATATTATCTATATGGTCACAGCTGTAGTTTGGTGCAATGTGAGGTTGCACTTATCATTGTAGTTACTGTGAACTATCTGGTTGACTGTTTTTTTGCACTAGGCACTTTATGTATATGACCACATACGTATATACTCAGCTGTGTTGGGACGTTATTTGTTTCCATCCAGCATTGTCCGTATTTGTTTGTGCTTGTTTCTTTCCACCGCTGTTTATCTGATTATGATGTGATTTTAATATGGGAATTGTATTTTTACCATTGTTATTAATAAATATTTCTGGTTTTAGATGAGCTTATGTGTTAGTGCTTTTCTTCTTTGTCGGGGTTTAGTTTTTTGCATATATAAAGGACAGTGTGCCCTAGGCAGCCCCCCTCCTGGGGCACAGTAACCATCAGAAGAAAGCAGAGTTCATGATGCGGGGCTAAGCTCTGTTCACATAAATGAAGCTTAGCCCCGCCCAGGCCAGCGATAGTAGTCGTGACGGAACTGGGCCTGAGGAAAACACAGAGAAGGCCGCGGCACTCCTGGAGCGCCGCTGTCTTCTCAAACAGCTGATCCGCACGGGTCCCGGGTGTCGGACCCCTGCCGATCAGATGCTGATGATCTATCCAGAGGATAGATCATCAGTTTTAAACAAATGCAGAACCCCTTAACAAAAAAGTGTGAAACAACTTAAAATATGTCTTATATTCTAGGTTCTTCAAATAGCCACCTTTTGCTTTGATTACTGCTTTGCACACTCTTGGCATTCTGTTGATGAGCTTCAAGAGGTAGTCACCTGAAATGGTTTTCACTTTACAGGTGTGCCCTGTCAGGTTTAATAAGTGGGATTTCTTGCCTTATAAATGGGGTTGGGACCATGAGTTGTGTTGGGCAGGTGTCAGGTGCATACACAGCTGATAGTCCTACTGAATAGACTGTTAGAATTTGTATTATGGCAAGAAAAAAGCAGCTAAGTAAAGAAAAACGAGTGACCATCATTACTTTAAGAAATGAAGGTCAGTCAGTCCGAAAAATTGGGAAACTTTGAAAGTGTCCCCAAGTGCAGTCGCAAAAACCATCAAGCGCTACAAAGAAACTGGCTCACATGAGGACCGCCCCAGGAAAGGAAGACCAAGAGTCACCTCTGCTGCGGAGGATAAGTTCATCCGAGTCACCAGCCTCAGAAATCGCAGGTTAACAGCAGCTCAGATTAGAGACCAGGTCAATGCCACACAGAGTTCTAGCAGCAGACACATCTCTACAACAACTGAGGAGACTGTGTGCAGCAGGCCTTCATGGTAAAATAGCTGCTAGGAAACCACTGCTAAGGACAGGCAACAAGCAGAAGAGACTTGTTTGGGCTAAAGAACACAAGGAATGGACATTAGACCAGTGGAAATCTGTGCTTTGGTCTGATGAGTCCAAATTTGAGATCTTTGGTTCCAACCACCGTGTCTTTGTGCGACGCAGAAAAGGTGAATGGATTGACTCTACATGCCTGGTTCCCACCGTGAAGCATGGAGGAGGAGGAGGTGTGGGGGTGCTTTGCTGGTGATACTGTTGGGGATTTATTCAAAATTGAAGGCATACTGAACCAGCATGTCTACCACAGCATCTTGCAGCGGCATGCTATTCCATCCGGTTTGCGTTTAGTTGGACCATCATTTATTTATCAACAGGACAATGACCCCAAACACACCTCCAGGCTGTGTAAGGGCTATTTGACAAAGAAGGAGAGTGATGGGGTGCTACGCCAGAGTGATGGCGTGATGGGGTGCTACGCCAGATGACCTGGCCTCCACAGTCACCAGACCTGAACCCAATTGAGATGGTTTGGGGTGAGTACAGTGTACTACTTCGGAATAGTCATCGGATTGGTGCCATCCCTAGAAAGCCACTAGATCTGACTTGTTGTTTTTGATCTACATAACTGCTTCTGAATATACACCAAAAAGAAAACGTCGCTATCGGCAAAAAGATTAAATACACATTAATGTCACCCATTATGTGTGAAGTACATGCCTATGGCTACAAATCGATACAAAAACCTATACAAGTAAGCCAGAGCGCATGGAGTTTATAATATTCTTTATTATCAAAATATAATAGTTCCAAATATAAAAACCAAGTGCAGGGAATATGGCAACATCAACCGTGAGGGGGCATAAGGGTAGCAATTCATGAATGTCCCACAATCAAAAAGTGTATACATAAAGTGCAAATAACAAAAAAAACCCCATAAATAACACAATTACCGAGGACAGAATTCATTACCCATATGTGTCTCCTCCAGGATGACGCCAACCCCGACGTGCGTTTCGGCGACATCAGCAGGATCCTTTTGCACATGCTCAGGCCTGGCACTCCCCGCTATTTGATAGGGAGAATTCACTCCAATATATACCTGTAAAGTATATGCTACCACATATAAGAATACCCGACCAATATAATCATGGTTATAAATCTAAGATAAAAATGAGGAGTAATTAATGAATCAAGTAAATTACATAATGACAACAGTGAAATACATGATTAACCCTTTCAGTACCGGAGGTTTTTTCGGTTATGCATTTTCGTTTTGCGCTCCCTGCCTTCAAACAGCCATAACGGTTTTATTTTTCTGTTCACATAGCTGTATAAGGGCTTGTTTTTTGCGGGACAAGTTGTACTTTCCAACACCACCATTTAATATTGCATATGGTGTAGTGGGAAGCGGGAAAAAAATTCCAAATCGGGTGAAATTGCAAAAAAAACGCGATTGCGCTACAGTTCTACGGGTTTCTTATTTACAGCGTTTGATGTTCATTAAAACTGACCAGTTACTTTCATTCTACTGGTCAGTACGAATCCGGCGATACCTAATATGTATAGATTTTCCTGCGTTTTGATAGTGATAAAATAATTATAACGTTGGCTTTTTTTTTTTTTTTTTTTTTTTTTTTTTTTTTAGGTCATATCTTGACCCCTATAGCTTTTTGGTATTTATGTGTACGGAGCTGTATGGGGGCTCATTTTTTGCGGGGCGATCTGAAGTTTTTATTGATACCATTCTGGGGTGTGTATTTGATCACTTTTTATTTAATTTTTTTTAGAAAAAAAGCGACAAAAAACAGCGAATCGCCATTTGGACGCTTTTTTCCGCCCATTAAAGGTATGGGCGTTTTCGGTCACGGTGATACCCATGATGTCTATATTTATTGTTATTTAGGTATTTTTTAATTATACGGAAAGGGGGTGGTTTGAACTTTTATATATTTTTTATATATTTTTTAACTTTTTTTTTTTTTTTTTTTAAAGCTCAAATGTGAGCTAATATATAAATTTTTTTCTTTATGAGCAATCAGGGATTTACTAGATTGAGATAAATCCAAGAATTGCTAATTTCTTATCCTGGCCTGCCATCTAGTGGCCAGAATAAGAATTGCACTTTGAAAGCTGTAAACCTCATCAGCGAGGTTTACAGCTTTCAGATCGTGTACAGACAACCAGATTGGCCACACGGGGTGTCTGTACACCAAGTTAGAAACAGCAGAGACTTGCCGGCCATGACGCCCGCCGCACGTGCGAGCGGGCGCCAAGTGTCCGCATCACCCCAGCGCAGTACATGTACAGCACTAGGAGTCTAAGGGTTAAAGGAAAAAACAAAATAATAAGTAAATGAAAAGAAAATAACTGCTTCTGTGCTTATGAAACTGCTATTATTTATGGGACATATACTTTTGTAACCTTTTTTGTATGTTATTCTCTTGAACTTTAGATTGTTCCAGCTATTACTGAACGGATTGGAAGTAACCCTCAATTCAACAGAGCAGAGGTGAGGTTATTGGGTGACTAGTAGAAGTGAATTTAATGTCATGAACTAGTGTAGACTTATCCCCTTCCTCTTAGGAAGTAAAAGCGGTTGTCCATGTTATATTTTTGTTCTTTGTATGTTTCTAACTAGGCAAATATAGCTGCAGGCAGTGAGGAGACAAATGCTCACAGGAGCTGACAGACTTGATAAGATCTGTAGAGTATTTCACAAGAACAGGTAGGGGGAAGATCCTGTGTGTATCAGCAGTGTCATTGTTCTACACATACAACATGCTGCTGAGTATCCTAGCAGGCAGACATGTCACTCAGGGCAGCACTTGTATTCACCCCCTTTGCAGAACAGGGGGAGGGGCAGAGATTGTTGTTATTGCAGGTAAACAAAGGGCCCGACGAGAACCAGGGAAATGAAGAAATATATATATTTTTTTTGCCTAAAACTTGCTTAATACGTTCAGGACCTTGGACGAGAATGCTCGTCCTAACTTGCAGGTACTTAACGCACCAGGACGAGCATTCTCGTCCTGCAGTTAAACTGTCACTGTGAATAAACAAACAGTGATAGAAGAGTGAAAACAGCTGTGACAGGGAGCTGATTAGTCACAGCATAGATGAGGAAGGCAGTCACAGCTCTCCCCGTCTGATGATCACTGTGATTGGTCAGTCAATACAGGCTGACCAATCACAGCTAAAGGCGCCTATTTCAACTACGATCTCCTCAGTATTGTCATTACTGTGACTGCACTGAGGAGATCAAAAATTCCTCAGCAGTATACTATACTTGTAATTACTGAGGGGATAGGAGCTGCCTGACTCCCCCCCCCCCCCCCCCTTCTGCAGCGCTGAGGCTGAGATCGGAGCTGCTTGAAAGGCTCCTGTGCCCAGTGCAGAGGAGATAGGAGCTGCAGCTGAAGAGATCGGAGCTGCCTGACTTCCCCCCCTCAGTACACTTACCCCCCCCCTCCCCTCTGCAGTGCTGAGTAGATCTGACCTGCTTGAAACTCTCCTGTGTGCAGAGGAGATCAAGATCGGAGCTTCTGGGAGATCAAGATCGGAGCTTCTGGTAGTTCAAGAAGTTGATAAGAACCAGCTGTAATTAGCCTGCTCTTCCCCCTGCTACAGAGTTAACCCCTTCAGTCCCTCACACATCTACAGTTCTTCCTTAGTGCTTAGTGTTTGTGGAGCTGTATGACCAGTGTGCTGTGCCTGCTCTTTGCCCCTTAGCTTCAGTTAACCTCATCAGGTGCACTTAGTACCCCTCAGACACCCATACCTCAGTCACTGACAGTTGAATACAGCACAATACAGATGTATTGTTCTGTATTCAATCAGGGATCAGACCCTGAAATGTTAAAGTCCCATAGTGGGACATAAGTAAAATTGTAAGAAAAAAAGTAAAATATAAGTTTTTTTAACAAAAAAAAATAATAAAAAAATAATAAAGTTTCAATAAAAAAGCCCCTTCCCCATAAAGACACATAAAAAATAGAAAAAAAATTAAACAATATACATATTAGGTATCACCGCGTTCGTAAAAACCTGCTCTATTAAAATATCACATGATCCACCCCCCAGTCAGCAACGTAAAAAATAAAAAAATAAACTGTCTAAAAAAAGCCATTTTTTTGTCACATTTCATCACAAAAAATGCAATACCAAGTGATCAAAAAATCGTATGCCCCCCAAAATAGTACCAATCTAACTGTCATCTCAACCCGCAAAAAATGAGCCCCTACCTGAGAAAATCGCCCAAAAAATAAAAAATCTACAGCTCTCTGACTATGGAGACACTAAAATGTGATTTTTTTTTTTTTTTTTGTGCTTCAAAAATATTGTGTAAAACTTAAGTAAATAAAAAAAAGTATACATATTAGGTATCGCTGCGTCCGTAGCGACCGGCTCTATAAAAATATCACACAATCTAACCTTTCAATGAATGCTGTATATAACAAAAAATAAAAACAATGCCAAAACTGCTAGTTTTTGTTACCTTGCCTCACAAAAAGTGTAATATAAAGCCAAAAATCGTATGTACCCTAAAATAGTACTAACAAAACTGCCACCTTATCCCGTAGTTTCCAAATTAGGGTCAGTTTTTTGGAGTTTCCTACTCTAGGGGTGCATCAAATGTGACATGGCAACTTAAACTTTTTCCAGTGAAATCTGCCCTGGCGTTCCTTTCCTTCTGCGCCCTCCCGTGTGCCTGTACAGCAGTTTACGATCACAAATGGGGCATTTATGTAAACTACAGAATCAGGGTAATAATTATTGAGTTTTGTTTGGCCGTTAACCCCTGCTTTATTCTTGGAAAAAAAAGGTTTATATGGAAAATCTGCCAAAAAAGTGAAATTCGGAAATTTTGGTTACATTTGCCTTTAATTCTTGTGGAACACCTAAAGGGTTAATAACGTTTGTAAAATCAGTTTTGAATACCTTGAGGGGTGTAGTTTCTAAAATGGGGTCATTTTTGGGTGTTTTCTATGATGGAAGCCTCACAAAGTGACTTCAAACCTGAATTGGTCCTTAAAAAGTGGGTTTTGGAAATTTTGTGAAAAATTTCAAGATTTGCTTCAAAATTTCTAAGTCTTCTAACGTCCCAAAAAAATAAAATGTAATTTTCGAAATGATCCAAACCTGAAGTAGACACATGGGGAATGTAAAGTAATAACTATTTTTGGAGGTATTACTATGTATTTTAAAAGTAGAGAAATTCACATTTTGAAATTTGCGCTCCCTGCCTTCAAACAGCCATAACTCTTTTATTTTTCTGTTCACATAGCTGTATGAGGGCTTGTTTTTTGCGGGACAAGTTGTACTTTCCAACGCCACCATTTAATATTGCATACGGTGCAGTGGGAAGCGGGAAAAAAATTCCAAACCGGGTGAAATTGCAAAGAAAACGCTATTCCGCTACAGTTCTACGGGTTTCTTATTTACAGCGTTCGATGTGCATTAAAACTGATCCGTTACTTTCATTCTACTGGTCAGTACGAATCCGGCAATACCTAATATGTATAGTTTTTCCTGCGTTTTCATAGTGATAAACTAATTAGAAAGTTGCCCTTTTTTTTTTTTTTTTTCCTTGTCAAATCTTGACCCCTATAACTTTTTGGTATTTATGTGTACAGAGCTGTATGGGGGCTCATTTTTTGCGGGACGATCTGAAGTTTATATTGATACCATTCTGGGGTGTGTATGACTTTTTGATCACTTTTTATTTAATTTTTTTTAGAAAAAAAAGCGACAAAAAACGGCAAATCGCCATTTGGACGCTTTTTTCCGCCACACAATTCGCCGTATTGGAATTTTTTTTTTTATATTTTAAAAGTACGGGCGTTTTCGGTCACGGTGATACCCATGATGTCTATATTTATTGTTATTTAGGTATTTATTTTTTACTTATACGGAAAGGGGGGTGATTTGAACTTTTACATCTTTTTATTTTTTATATATTTTTTAACATTTTTTTTAAATTTTTTTTGTACTATTAGAAAGCTCAAATATGGGCTTATATATTGTGGCTTTTTTTTTTTTTCTTTATGAGCAATTCTGGGTTTTATAGACTCAGAAAACCATGAATTGCTCATTTCTTATCCTGGCCTGCCATCTAGTGGCCAGAATAAGAATTGCAGTTTGAAAACTGTAATCCTCACCAGCGAGGATTACAGTTTTCATATGGTGTACAGACACCCCGATTGGCCACACGGGGTGTCTGTACACCACCCGGAAGCGAACGCTTCCGGGTTTAGACGCAACTAGATGCCGTGATCACGTGTGATCACGGCATCTAGTCAACCCGGAAGACGCCGCCGATGGAGTAGGTAGCGGCAAGTCTCTGCTGTTAGAAACAGCAGAGACTTGCCGGCCATGACGCCCGCCGCACCCGCGAGCGGGCGCCATGTGCCCGCATCGCCCCAGCGCCGTACATGTACGGCGCTGGTCGCGAAGGGGTTAATTTCATCTGTTTGTCCATGGAGATGCTTCTTAAAAAACTTTCTACTTCCTTAAAGAAGTTTGGCAGTAGGGATGAGCAAAGTAAGCCATAATTCCAGTGCTAATTATTTTTGAGTGCTTTTCCTGACCCCACATCCAGTGTCCTTGATGAAGATCACTTTGCCATACCTACATTAAATGTCAGTTCTTGCTTGAGGTTTTCTGAGGAACCCTGGCTGAAAAAAGGCACAATAACTTTTTACATTGTCATTTTCTTTAAGGTTTCCGTATGTCTGGCAGTCTGGTTAAAGGGGTTTCCAGGAATTGATCATGATGACCTGCCCTCAGAATATGTCATCATTATCACATCGGTGGGGGTCCAAGCCCCTGCACCTCTGCTGATCAGCTGTTTCAGGGAGCCACTGTTTTCCCCAGAGCTCTGGTGAGCACAGATGTCTCTGGGCAACTTTCAAAGAACAGCACTGTACATTGTATTGCAGCTCAGCCCTTTTGACTTGAATAGGGCTGATCTGCAACTAGGCCGATGTTGATGATGTCATATGGCCTAGGAAGGTGCCACAGAACACCCGGTTTTCAGGCACCCTCCAATCTGATATCCAGAGTATAGGTCATCAATATAAATTCTTGGGTAACCCATTTAAGTTCCCCTCCAGTTCAAAGTAGAAAACACCGGAGGGGAACTAAAGCCAGTACGGATCCTATATTTCCATTTCATCACCACGACGGCCATGACAAGGAGATTGACCCCTGACCTCTGTAGGGGCAGGAACAGAGAAAGGTTTAAAGGTACCCCTCCCACCACAAAACACCAGTGTTTCCTGTCCCTACAGAGGCCAGGATGGAGAAAGGTCTCCCTGTGGCCGGGGAGATGAAGGTTTTCTTTTTCCTAGGATTACTTATCTTGGCCCCCTTCTCGCCCGTGGCCTGGTGCGAACGCTGAGCAGGGGGTAACGTGTAGGACTCGTCCTGGTTGATCCGGGGCCTGTTCCTTGGGCTCCTCCCTTCCTTCGGCTCCTATGCTTGAAGCAGGGTGAGCGCAGGGAAGACTGGAGTAGTCTATTCCCCACCCGGTGCGCGCCTTCCATCCTTTCCCTCCGGTAGCCAAGCTGGATGTGCGCACGCGCGCATGACGCCGGTGTGTGCGTGATACGCCGGCGTGCGTGCATTGATGACGTCATACCGGGTGCGCCGGAAGCAGCAGCAGCAGGAGGTGGTTCGGCGTCTGGGCAGCAGGTATTTAGATGGGAGCCACGTTACTCTCACTGATCTGAGGTCTGAAGCAGTCATGTCTTTCCAGGAACCGTGGTCCCCCAGAGAACCTGAGGGTTCCCTACCACCATCCGTGAGTTCCCCTTGGGGATCCCTCCTTTGTTGTTTATGCTGTTGCTCTGGCACTTGTATGTCCGGGGGTCCTCCTATCTCTCTCACCATGCTGTGGGTGGCAGCCTCTATCCTCCTTTTTTCTGATTGATGGCTGTGTTCCTGCTGATGGTTAGCCTTTGTCTTTCCCAGGGGAAAGAAGTCCTGAAAAAGACAAAAAAACGATGCGTTGCTTGTCCTGTGGGAAGAAGTTGGAGGACTCCTATACTAAAAAGTTATGCAAATCTTATATCTCTAACCTGATTAGAGGGGAGCAACCCTCCCTGATGGAAGATTTTAGATCCATGATTCAAGAAGAGATTAAAAACTCTCTTTCCAATCTGGCTCCCCAAACTCGACCTCCACCTCCAAAGCGCCAAAAAGTATCTTGCCTTCCTTCATCCGACTCTGATATATATAATGAGGATGCCTCCTCATCCAGATTTGATGAAGATGACGCTGAGTGGTTATCTGAGGATGATTTCTTTGAAGGAAATAGGAAATTCTTTTTTTCTAACGATAGCATGCCAGATCTCTTAAATGCTGTTCAGGCTACTATGGGTGTGGAGGAGGAGCAAAAACCCCATTCTATACAGGATGATATGTTTGGGGGGTTTGAAAGTTAAACGGGCAAAAGTGTTTCCTATCAACGTCAATATTAAAGATATGGTGCTAGACGAGTGGGCGGAGCCTGAGAAACGTCTAGGTGTTTCACGTGACTTTAAGAATAGGCTTTTGTTTGATCCCAATGAGTGCAAAATGTTTCAGGATGTACCTAAAATTGATATTCAGGTGGCTAAAGTAGTAAAAAAGACTTCCCTTCCTTTCGAGGATGCGTCCCAGCTTAGGGTTCCGATGGAAAGGAAAGTCGACGTGCTATTACGGAAATCCTGGGAGGCTGCTATGTTCAACATAAAGACTAATATTGCAGCCACTTCAGTAGCCAGGTCCATGATGCTCTGCATAAACGAACTGGAGGAACACATAAAAAAGACCCCCCAGGGAACAGATTCTCAAATCCATTCCTCTGCTTAAATCGGCTACGGCTTTTTTATCGGATGCCTCAGCCGAATCGATTAGATTTTCCGCTAAGGATGCGGGACTATCAAACGCGGCCCGTCGAGCCATCTGGATGAAGTCCTGGTCGGGAGACAAAGCCTCAAAGATAAAGCTATGCTCCATCCCCTTTTCTGGCGAATACGTGTTTGGGCCAGTGCTTGATAAAATTCTAGAAAAAGCTGCGGATAAGAAAAAGGGATTTCCGGAGGAAAGACCTTTTAAAAGAAAGTACCCCTTTCGTTCTTACCCGTCCCAAGATTGTTCCTCGAGGGGGAAAGGGAAATCAGGACGCTGGAGCTATCCCAAGGGCGGTAAGGGGATGGGGTTTCTCCTTAATCCCCAATCAAAACCTGCAGATAAACAGTGACGCCAGAGTGGGGGGCAGACTGAAGAACTTTATTGCCGCCTGGGAGCAGACAACTCTAAACCCTTGGGCCCTATCGATAATACGCTCGGGTTACAAAATAGAATTTTCCTCTGTCCCCCCAAAAAGATTTTTAATAAAACCAGGCTCATTCTCAAATCAGCATCAAATGTGGCACGGAGTCCAAGAACTTCTGCATATGAAGGCAATAGTAGAAGTTCCAGAGAGTCAACAAGGAGAGGGTTATTATTCAACCCTTTTCCTAGTAAGGAAAAAAGAAGGATCGTATCGCACGATCATAAATTTAAAATTCCTCAACAGGTATATCACTTACAAGCGTTTCAAGATGGGGACCTTAGCATCAGTCATTCCATTAATAAAGGAAAATGCCAGAATATGTACCATCGATTTAAAAGATGCCTATTACCATGTACCAATTCATCCGCAGTCGCAAAAATTCCTCCGTTTTGCGGTCCGGGACTCAGGGGGTCTAGTACACCATTTTCAATTTGCGGTTCTTCCCTTCGGGATTTCGTCCGCCCCGAGAGTCTTCACCAAGTTGGTAGTGGAAATGGTGGCCTCACTCAGACTGTCGGGGATGATCCTGATCCCCTATCTGGACGACTTCCTCCTGGTGGGACAGTCAGATGTCTTAACTCAGCAACATTTGAGTCATCTTCTACAGTCCCTGAAGTTGTTAGGATGGATAGTGAATCTCAGCAAGTCTTACCTTGTGCCATCGACAACGGTTCGATTTCTGGGAGTGTTGCTAGACTCCCAGTCGCAAATGACATTTGTTCCGCAGGACAAGGTTCTCTATATCGTAAACAAGGCCAATCTTTTCCGGAAGAAAAGAAGATGTTCAATAAGGGAAGCAATGAGCTTGTTGGGCCTTTTCTCCTCATGCATCCAGTCCGTCACATGGAGTCAGCTTCATTACAGGAAAATCCAGTCCTGGATTCTCCAGGTATGAAACAAGCAGCACCAGTCCTTGGACAAAATTGTTCTTATTCCAGAGCAGGTCAAGATATCTCTCATATGGTGGACTCACCATCAGCATCTTTCGAGGGGCGTATCCTGGCAAAGGTATCCCTCAATTCAGATACTTACGGATGCCGGTCTTCACGGCTGGGGAGCCAAAGTTGGAGACTATTGCTTCCAGGGAGTCTGGCCTCAAACGATAATGTCAAAATCCTCAAACTTCAGAGAACTACAAACGGTCTGGGAAGTCCTGAGGGCGGCAGAATCTTCTCTGGAGGGAAAACATCTGAAGATATTATCGGACAACACAACGACAGTGTCCTACCCTTCACATCAGGGGGACTCAAGGTCCCCTCTACTACAGTCGCTAACAAACAGAATCTTCTCGTGGGCAGAGAATCACGTGCTATCTATCTCGGCGACCCACCTAAAAGGTTCCCTAAACATAGAGGCAGATTTTCTGAGTCGACAACAACTAGACCAAACAGAGTGGTCTCTAAATCCCGAAACGTTCTTGCTGATTACGGGAAAATGGGGGACTCCCGACATCAACCTATTTGCGTCCAGGGAAAACACGAAGGTACAGAGGTTTTATTCTCTGAATCCCAGGGACAATCCTTGGGCAATAGATGCCTTCATTCAAAAGTTGGATTGGAAACTGTGCTATGCCTTCCCTCCTCTACCCATGATTCTGAAAACAATACAGAAGATCCTGCAAGACTGGGCCACAACCATCCTAATAACCCCGTTCTGGCCAAAGAGGAGCTGGTTTGCTCTGCTGCAAAACCTTTTGTTCTCAAAACCCTGGACTCTACCCTTGAGGCAGGACCTTCTTCATCAGGGTCCTATTATGCACCCTCATCCAGAATTCTTAAAATTAACAGCCTGGATCCTGAAACCTCCATCCTAAGGATGCAAGGGTTATCGGAGGGGGTGATATCTACCCTAAAGCCTGCAGGAAGAAGGTTACCTCTGCCATATACTTGAAAATATGGAAAAGATTTTGTTCATGGTGTAATGATCCAGCCCCCAACATTCAGAGACCACATATCCAGAGGATTCTCGACTTTCTCCAAGAGGGACTTGATATGGGCCTCAGACCGGCCACCTTAAAAGTTCAAGTCTCCGCTTTGAGCTGCTGCTTTGATTGCGACCTCGCCAACCATCGTTGGAGAAGAAGATTTATGCGGGCAGCTGTACGAATAAAACCTACCCTTCGATCCCGTATACCATCTTGGGATCTGAATGTGGTCCTAACGGGGCTTACTCTCTCCCCGTTCGAACCATTGTCCGATTGCTCATTAAAGCTACTGTCTTTTAAGACTTCCTTCTTAATTGCCATCACCTCAGCCAGGCGTGTAGGCGAGATTCAAGCCATCTCCATTAGGGAACCTTACTTGAGGATTCTCGACGATAGGCTTATCATCAAGTTAGACTCTGAGTTGCCTCTAACTTCCACAGAGATCAGGAGATTGTTCTACCTTCCTTTTATCCCTGTCCGTCCAGTCCTCAGGAACTCTCCTTTCATTCACTCGATGTTAGGAGATCTGTTCTGAGATATTTGGATTGTACCAGGGATTTTAGGAACTCTGAATGTCTATTCCTTCAATGGTTAGGAAAGGGCAAAGGAAGTAGGATTTCAAAATCTTCTCTAGCCAGGTGGATCCGTTCTACGATTTCCCTCTGTTACGAACTTCAGGGTCTCCCTTGTCCCCCGAACATAAAGGCCCATTCTACCAGAGCCATTTCTGCCTCTCAGGCAGAACGGGCAAGAGCTTCCCTTGATGATATATGTAAGGCAGCTACTTGGTCCAACATTCATACATTTATGAAGCATTATAGACTGGACCTCTCCAGTTCTTCCTCTTTGTCTTTTGGACATAAGGTCCTTCAGGCTATTACCCCCCCCCCCCCCTTAGTTAATATTTGACATATCTCCTTGTCATGGCCGTCGTGGTGATGAAATGGAAAGCCGGAATTAGACTTACCGGTAATTCAATTTCCATGATATCACCACGACGGCATGGCATCCCTCCCTTCCTTTCAGATTTATTTTTGGGTATGCCGTAATACCCTATATAAAAAAAAAAAAAAAAAAAAAAGTATATATACATATTTAAAATTATGCTTTCACAATATTATGTCACTACCACCATTATGCTCTGTATTTGGGTATTCACTGGTGTTTGGTGGTGGGAGGGGTACCTTTAAACCTTTCTCTGTTCCTGCCCCTACAGAGGTCAGGGGTCAATCTCCTTGTCATGGCCGTCGTGGTGATATCATGGAAATTGAATTACCGGTAAGTCTAATTCCGGCTTTTTATAGAATTGTTCATACATCCGGGACATCAGTTGTAATGTCTGATACCAAATGGCGCCAGACTAAAAAGGTGTATCCTCAGTTTTTCTATCTGTTGCTATCAGTGGATTGTGTGCAATAAAGTGCTGTGCACATAAACCACTCACAAAAAGTAGGGATATTTGGCATTCGAAAGAAATTTATGGAAAATGTAAAAAGTTCACTCTACAGTGATATACCATGAAAGTAGGACATTTAAGTAGAAGAATGGAATGGTGATTTCCTCATCTCAATTTATTGAAACAAAAGCAGTGGGAATACGCCCACAAAAAATTGTCAGTGTCTCAGTAACTTGTCATGTGGTCTTGAGCATTAATTACAGCTTGACAACGATGTTTCATGCTGTTCACAACTCAACTTATTTTCTGCTGAGGAATGGCAGGCCACTCTTCTTGATGGTCGGCCCTTAGGTCATTGAGGTTCTGGCCTTAACTGTGATCTGCACAGCACTCCGCTCCCTTAACAGTGTCATCCACAGCACCCTGCACCTTTAAAGCTGACCTACAGGAGTGAAGAAAAATGGCTGGGTTGTTATAGAAACCTGGTGTAAAACTGTGTGTGTGTGCAGACTAAGAACCTGCAAGCTTCTATTGGCTGATAAGGGACACATGACCGTGTGTATGGCAGTTGAGTTATGAAGAGAAAGACCTGCAGGCTTCTATTGGCTAATGTAGGTCATGTGATGTGCCATATTTGCATTTTTTGGGAATATCTCAGGAACAGTACATGCTAGAGAGCTGAGAACCGGTCTAAAACCTTCCAAGTAATCTACCTATATGCCAAATTTTGTGATTGTAAATGCAACGGTGCGGATTCCTTTAGAGGATATATATATACAGTACAGACCAAAGGTTTGGACACACCTTCTCATTCAAAGAGTTTTCTGTATTTTCATGACTATGAAATTGTAGATTCACACTGAAGGCGTCAAAACTATGAATTAACACATGTGGAATGGTATACTTAACAAAAAAGTGTGAAACAACTGAAAATATGTCATATATATATATATATATGACATATACATATATATATGACATATATATATATATATATATATATTCTAGGTTCTTCAAAGTAGCCACCTTTTGCTTTGATTACTGCTTTGCACACTCTTGGCATTCTCTTGATGAGCTTCAAGAGGTAGTCACCTGAAATGGTATTCCAACAGTCTTGAAGGAGTTCCCAGAGATGCTTAGCACTTGTTGGCCCTTTTGCCTTCACTCTGCGGTCCAGCTCACCCCAAACCATCTCGATTGGGTTCAGGTCATCTGGCGTAGCACCCGATCACTCTCCTTCTTGGTCAAATAGCTCTTACACAGCCTGGAGTTGTGTTTGGGGTCATTGTCCTGTTGATAAATAAATGATGGTCCAACTAAACGCAAACCGGATGGAATAGCATGGCGCTGCAAGATGCTGCGGTAGCCATGCTGGTTCAGTATGCCTTCAATTTTGAATAAATCCCCAACAGTGTCACCAGCAAAGCACCCCCACACCATCACACCTCCTCCTCCATGCTTCACGGTGGGAACCAGGCATGTAGAGTCAATCCATTCACCTTTTCTGCGTCGCACAAAGACACGGTGGTTGGAACCAAAGATCTCAAATTTGGACTCATCAGACCAAAGCACAGATTTCCACTGGTCTAATGTCTATTCCTTGTGTTCTTTAGCCCAAACAAGTCTCTTCTGCTTGTTGCCTGTCCTTAGCAGTGGTTTCCTAGCAGCTATTTTACCATGAAGGCCTGCTGCACACAGTGTCCCCTTAACAGTTGTTGCAGAGATGTGTCTGCTGCTAGAACTCTGTGTGGCATTGACCTGGTCTCTAATCTGAGCTGCTGTTAACCTGCGATTTCTGAGGCTGGTGACTCGGATGAACTTATCCTCCGCAGCAGAGGTGACTCTTGGTCTTCCTTTCCTGGGGTGGTCCTCATGTGAGCCAGTTTCTTTGTAGCGCTTGATGGTTTTTGTGACTGTACTTGGGCACACTTTCAAAGTTTTCCCAATTTTTCGGACTGACTGACCTTCATTTCTTAAAGTAATGATGGTCACTAGTTTTTCTTTACTTAGCTGCTTTTTTCTTGCCATAATACAAATTCTAACAGTCTATTCAGTAGGACTATCAGCTGTGTATCCACCTGACTTCTGCCCAACACAACTCATGGACCCAATCCCATTTATAAGGCAAGAAATCCCACATATTAAACCTGACAGGGCACACCTGTGAAGTGAAAACCATTTCAGGTGACTACATCTTGAAGCTAATCAAGAGAATGCCAAGAGTGTGCAAAGCAGTAATCAAAGCAAAAGGTGGCTACTTTGAAGAACCTAGAATATAAGACATATTTTCAGCTGTTTGACACTTTTTTGTTAAGTATATAATTCCACATGTGTTAATTCATAGTTTTGATGCCTTCAGTGTGAATCTACAATTTTCATAGTCATGAAAATACAGAAAACTCTTTGAATGAGAAAGTAACATAGTAACATAGTTTACAAGGCCAAAAAAAGACATCTGTCCATCCAGTTTGGCCTGTTTTCCTATAAGTTGATCCAGAGGAAGGCAAAAAAACCCTGTGAGGTAGAAGCCAGTTTTCCCCACTTTAGGGAAAAAAATTCCTTCCCGACTCCAATCAGGCAATCAGAATTACTCCCTGGATCAACGACCCCTCTTTAGTAACTATAACCTGTAATATTATTACCCTCCAAAAACACATCCAGGCCTCTCTTGAACTCTTTTAGTGAACTTACCATCACCACCTCCTCAGGCAGAGAGTTCCATAGTCTCACTGCTCTTACCGTAAAGAATCCTCTTCTATGTTTGTGTACAAACCTTCTTTCCTCCAGACGCAGAGGATGGCCCCTCGTCACAGTCCTGGGGATAAATAGATCGTGGGAGAGATCTCTGTACTGACCTCTGATATATTTATACATAGTTATTAGATCTCCCCTCAGTCGTCTTTTTTTCTAAAGTGAATAAGCCTAATTTTGATAATCTTTCTGAGTACTGTAGTCCACCCATTCCAGTTATTACTTTAGTTGTCCTCCTCTGAACCCTCTCCAGCTCTGCTATGTCTGCCTTGTTCACAGGAGCCCAGAACTGTACACAGTACTCCATGTGTGGTCTGACTAGTGATTTGTAAAGTGGCAGGACTATGTTCTCATCACGGGCATCTATGCCTCTTTTGATGCAACCCATTATCTTATTGGCCTTGGCAGCAGCTGTCTGACACTGGTTTCTGCAGCTTAGATTTCTGTTCACTAAAATTCCTAGGTCCTTTTCTATGTCAGAGTTACCCAATATTTTACCATTCAGTATGTACTGGTGACTTGCATTATTCCTTCCCATATGCATAACTTTACATTTGTTAAACCTCATCTGCCACTTCTCTGCCCAAGCCTCCAGTCTATCCAGATCCATCTGTAGCAATGTACTGTCCTCTTCTGTGTTAATTACTTTACACAGTTTAGTGTCATGTGCAAAAATTGATATTTTACTGTGCAAGCCTTCTACAAGATCATGAATAAATATATTGAAGAGAATAGGGCCCAATACTGACCCCTGTGGTACCCCACTAGTTACAGTGACCCAATCTGAGCATGTACCATTAATAACCACCCTCTGTTTTGTATCACTGAGCCAGTTACTTACCCACATACAGACATTTTCTCCCAGGCCAAGCATTCTCATCTTATATACTAACCTTTTATGTGGTACAGTGTCAAATGCTTTGGAGAAGTCCAGATATACAACATCCATTGATTCGCTGCGGTCCAGTCTAGAACTTACCTCCTCATAGAAACTGATTAAATTGGTTTGACATGACCGATCCCTCATGAAGCCATGCTGATATGGAGTAATTTGCTTATTTTCATTGAGGTACTCCAAGATAGCATCTCTTAGAAAACCCTCAAACAGTTTACCCACGACAGATGTTAAACTTACCGGCCTATAGTTCCAAGCAAGGTGTGTCCAAACTTTTGGTCTGTACTGTATGTGTATATAAAATATATATATATATATATATATATATATATATATATATATATATATATATATATATATATTTAAACAAGCTAGCAAATATAATCGTGAAGCACCCTGGTACTATACTGAGGCTCTTGGTGAGTTCCTTATTTTTACTACAATATTCTTTATACAAGGTGTACAAGGTTGAGGTTTTTTTCTATTTTTATCCAATGCAGACTACAGAAATATCCATTATGATGACTGGAATTCCCAATGTGGGAAAATCCTCTCTGATAAATGCTCTTCGCAGAATACATATGAGGAAAGGTATGTCCAGTCTTTTTATGTTTCTCTATACCTATTAGTACGGTTTGTGTAAAATGTAAGCATGTGTTTTGTTATCCTAGGAAAAGCCTCTAAAGTCGGTGGAGAACCTGGAATCACTCGCTCAGTGCTTTCTAAAATACAGGTCAGTCTTATTGTTAGCTTTAATCACTTTTCAATGTACAGTATTCAGAATAAGATACAACCTCTAGCACAACAGATTAAGTAGCAAGGTGAGTATTTTTATCGAAAAGTGGCTACATATTACGTTTCGGTACATAGACCTGTCTCAAACTACTTCTGCTTAGCAGACATAAAATACCCATTTTCTCCACTGTGAGGATGCACATTAGTGCTTGTTTTTGCCCATTCATGGCTGTTATCTTTACTAAACGACAGTAGTTTGAGAAAATAAGTGAAGAAGGACTGGCACTCCATGGATTTCTTTATGATGCTTATTTTATTTGTCACATAACTGTGACGCATTTCTGTACAATTCGTGCCTTCATCAGACAGTGTACAACCATTAGAATGCAGAGATTAAATAGCCCTCTAAACAGGTAATTGACGTCATGTTGTCATGACGATCATATAAACAAAAGCAAGAAAAACATAAAGAAAATGAAACCAAATGTGGATATAAAAAAAAAATGGATCGTTATTAGTCCGTGGTATTCATCTAGTAGTCTACATCACCCCGTATCAGTTTCTCTGTAAAAGATAAGTATACATAATGTAAATAGATGAAAAATAATAAATGAAAATTATATATTTTTTCATAAAAAACAATTAAGTTCATTTATGCAAACGATGGATCCAATAGGCCTCTTGCTTCATCAGTAATTTGTTCATGTCGCCTCCACTTCGTGGTTGGGGTACACTTTCTATAATCTGGAAGCGCAATTGTGCAGTCGTGTGTCTCTGCTTGTGGAAGTGGTATGGTATTGGTAGTAATAAATTGCCCTTCCTAATAGTAGACTTATGTTTGGAAAATCTGTCCTTCATGCGCATCGAAGTTTCTCCCACGTATAATAAGCCACACGGGCATTTAAGGATGTAAATTACAAATTTACTGTTACAAGTGAATAGAGATGAGCGAATCATCCAAGATTTGCTTTGGTGAATAATTGACGAATTTCTGACAAGATTCGTTCTTAATACGAATTTATTCGGTCGAATTTGCGTTAAAAAGTAATCCATGTTTTGCGAACATTCCTGCACAAATTACGAACATACAGTCAGCGTTGTTAAAAGTACGCAATACGTAAGCATTAGCGTATAAAGTGCGTACGAATCCTTAGCGTACTATTGACTCGCGATTGCGTCATACGCACGTACGAGGCTAGGCCGCGGGGTACAGTCTTTAGGTAGTCCATATGAGCTAGAAAAGTAAGGTGCTAGCTATCCGGCTAAGTGCATAATTTACTAAAAAACACTGTACAATAAGTGCATAATAGGACACATTGCAGTACCTTAAAAAAATTACACACAATGGGCTAAAGTGCTTGAACGTTGCCGAACCTGTAAAAACATTATTGCTAAAATACAGCAAAGACATAATTATGGAAACATTTTAGTGCAATCAGTTTCACATTTGCAAGCATAATAGGCTCAGATATACATTTGAGTCTCTCCTCGTGGCTGCTTGGCATGATAAAACACTGGGACACAGTCCAAAATTCAATTGTAATCCACGTGAGGTAATTTTGTAATCCAAATAGGTAACGTGTAATCCACATGGATAATATAAAATAGCAGCAAATAGAGAATCCTTTTTGCAAAGGGGGCTCCCTAATGACCTGAGAAGGGGGGAAAAAGGAAAATAGGCGCAACTGGGTATTTTCTGCAGAATGGGGGGAGTGGGGGCTAGTCCTGACAAGCCATGTCCATCTGGGTGACAGTTAAACAGGGGGCAATACAAACTAAACAAACAAAACAAGTGCCAACTAGCTCTCACCCGTCAGGTGCAGTCCATGTTGTGGCTCCAATAGGTCCAGAGGTGTCCTTTAAATCAGCCAGACTGACAGCCAGTAGAAGGGTTCCTCAGATGAGGGACCTGAAGTCCTCCTCGCTGGAACAGCTGCTGAATGACATCAGAGGATGCGCCTGCCTCCTGTAGGCCAAGCTGGCTGCCGTAGTGGAGCTCCACTGCCCTCTTCTACCAGAAGTCGGACTTGACCGGGTCCGGGTGGTGGTCACACTGGTGAGCGCTGCAGCCACTTGCGCCTTCACTTTTCCGGATACTCCTGCCGGGACAGCTGCAGCGGTTGAGGCAAGGTTGTACCCAGGGAAGAAGCACCAGCTCCCCTGGCTGCTGCTGACTTCATTTTTCGGGGTAGTTGGTACTGGATCATCGTGGACTGGAAAGTAAAGGATGATGTCGTCAGCTGACCCAGCTGAAAGGACTGTGGTGGTGGTGGCGGCAATCCAGGGATAAGAGGTTTCAGCTGTGGCTTCTCACTGAAAGAGAGGGTGTCATCTGATGACTCCTGTAGGCAGCGCATGTGTTCTTCGCCTGCTGGTTCCTCCGTCCAAACTTCTGGTGGTGATGCAGGTACCAGGGGCTTTGATAATAACGTTACCCCAGTAGCAAAGGGGCCTTTCAGGGATGCCATGGGGGTATATTCCACCTGATCCCCCACATACAGGCTGTGATGGGGTTGGGGCAGGTACGGCCTTTCACTGACCTGCGGCCCACAAAGTACTCCTTGCCATCCCCGTCATCCGCCAGGAAGCCACAGCTTCGCTCCACTGAAAACCATAGGACGGTTCCCTTACGCCGCTCCAGTGTAGGGTCTCCCGGCCGCAGATGGTACAGTACTTGGATGACCCAGTCCTCCACCACATTCTTGTAGTCCCATAGGGTCTGGTCGTGGGCCGTCACCGATGCAGGCACAATGGGATTCTGCCGTATGGAAGGTGTTGTTGTTGCTCTCCTCCTGGGCAGCGAAGTGGATTCTCCAGCCGCCTCCGCCGCACCAGCCGGCAAGGCGAACATCGAGTCAGGAGCCAGTGAGACTGTCTTGCACAATTTTGAAGCTCTGATCCCTGGAGCGGGCGGTGGTTCAGGGCTCTCTTTACCAAACACCATCTCCCCCCACTTTGGTCGCAGTTGTTTCGCCATGCTGTGGTATCTCTTTCACCGCTGGCTGGAACTGGACAGGAGGGCGGAGTAATGAGGGAGGGGTCTTCTACGTGCAAATAGTTAGTTCCCTAGGGGCCGGGCTGGTTTTTTTTTGGCTTCTGAGGGGGGTGTATCTTCACTTTCCCGCTCTTGAGGGGACGTATCATCATTTTCCTGATCCGGGGGGGTCTAGAAGAATGTGTACTTTGCGTATGTAGCGTTAGCGGTCATAATTTTAAGAACATTTATTAATAATTCGAAGCAAATCTGAAAAAATTCGGATTCGCTTCGGAGTAGGAAATTTGTACGATTCGTAATGAATCTACGAAGCGGTGAATAGATTTGCTTATCTCTGTAAGTGAACATACCACGTATTGGTATGTGTTCCCCCGTATGGGGGGTGATTCAGAAAACTCCTTTTAATAACGCTGGAGCAATGAATGCAACCAAGACACAGAAAGGTGTCCTGTCTGGATATGGATAAGGTGCTTTGTTTCAATTCAGTCTTGCTGCTTACAGTATCTGCCCTGTTAATTTTATCTTTAATATTCCCAGCTCTTTTGCAGCAGATCATGGGAGGATTTTGGAACTCCTCTACCTGTGGATAGGATTTAGATTATATGTTCCAGTGTTTGTTGATCGTGGCCCTGATTTTATAGATCCATGGGTGGTATTGCATAATGAAAAGTATATGTGGTTGTATGTTCTTCTTCTCCACAGTTGGGGGATTATCAGTCTTATCTCTTTGTTTTTGCAATGCGTGAGTGGGATAGCCTCTCTATTTTAATAGTCTATTTTAATAGTTTCATGCATTCCCTACGTAATAACAATTCTTGAACATCTATTCTTATGTCTGTATGTTGTGCCATTCCTTTATTATTTCTACTAGAAGTTATGAATGAATTGCTATTAGATTTCAGTAAGGGTACAGAGGGTAGGTAACCAGTTGGGGGCGTGTACCTGCAAAGTCTGAAAATGGCAGCACTGATTGGCTAGAGCCAGTCTGTGCAGATACACACCCCCAACTGGTCACCTCCCCTCTGTACCCTTACTGCAGACTGCTGACAAGTCATTCATAACTTCTAGCAGGAATAATAAAGGAATGACACAACATAGAGCCATAAGAATAGATGTTCCAGAATTGTTATTACATGGGGAATGGCTGAAGCTATTAAAGGGGTATTCTCATCTTAGACAATGGGGGCATATCGCTAGGATATGCCCCCATTGTCTTATAGGTGCGGGTCCCACCGCTGGGACCCGCACCTATATCCAGAACGGAGCGGGGAGCGCTGCGCCTGGAGGACCCCAGGTTTCCGGGGGTCCGGCCACCACCAGGCGCAGCTCCCCGCGCCGCTCATAGAAATGAATGGGAGCCGGGCCGTGCATGCTCCCATTCATTTGGTGCGCTCCCATTCATTTCTATGGAGCCGACGGAAGTAGCCGAGCCAGCGCTCGGCTATTTTCGGCGGCCCCATAGAAATGAATGGAGGGCGGCTGCGCATGCGCAGTGCGCCCTCATTCACTTCGGGGGCTCCGTTCTGGAAATAGGTGCGGGTCCCAGCGGTGGGACCCGCACCTATAAGACACTGGAGGCATATCCTAGCGATATGCCCCCATTGTCTAAAATGAGAATAACCCTTTAGAACAAACATGTCAGGAGTGGTCCTCTTTAATCTAATTTCACAGGTTTCAGGGTCACGAACTATACGTTTCACGTGTTGATATTGGGAATAAGGGAGGGATTTCTTTGTAGAGGCATGATGATTACTGGTCTAAGCTAATATACTATTGCGATGTGTATTTTTAGTATACAGATCAGTTTTTACTCTGCCATCTTCTCCCTTAATGACCCAAGTGTCCAAGACGGAAATTTTTGTGTCAAAATGTAAAGTAAACTGGAGTTCATTCCAGATTGAATTGATGTAGGAAGTGAATTCAGTGAGGGTCCGAACGTGGCCCCGCCATACGCAAAAAATATCATCTATAAAAAGTCGCCAGAAAATGCAATATTGCTGATACAAGCTATTAGAATAAATGAATACCTTCTCAAAGTGTGCCATATAGCAATTTGCATATGGCGGTGCGACATTCGAACCCATCGCGGTCCCGCAGCGCTGTTGGTAAAAAGTGTCCTGGAACAGAAAATAATTCTTCTCCAGAACAATGCCCAATAATGAAAGAAAAAATTCTTGTGCATTTACGTATATCATATGTGCTCTCCTCTAAAAGATGTTTACCAGCATTGATGCCTTTTTCATGTGTAATTGAGATGTATAGACTGCATATGTCAAATGTGACAAGAATGCAGTCACCCTCCATTTGTAGTGTCCCTAAGATAAGAAGGGGCCCTTTTGGAAAGCGGAGTCAGTACCTTTTCAAGAAGAATTGCAGGGGGAGAGAGAATGGAGTCGGTCGATGCCACAATTGGGCGACCTGGAGGTTGAGTCATAGATTTGTGCACTTTGGGTAGTGTATAAAACACGGGAGTAATCGGGTGTTGATTTATCAAAAAGTCGCCCAACCTGGCATAAATCACTCCACTCTCTCAATCACGGTCAATCAACCACCTATCAATCGCGGTTTGTAACATCTCCTTTATCTGTAAGACAGGGTCCGTTTGTAGTATTTGATATGTGGGGCGACCCTGCAATTGTCCCAAAATTTCAGAGATAATATGCTTTATCCAGAATGACAATGGCTCCCTCTTTGTCCGCTGGTTTAAAAATTAAGGACTTATCGTCCAGTAAATGATCTAATGCATATTTTTCCTCTGAAGTCAAATTATGGTGTATGTGAAAATCCTCCCATTTAAACTGTTGGGATAACCTGGTTACATCTCGCTGCACTAAGTTAATGAATGTCTCTTTCGGGTGATATGTCTTTGGAGGTATGAATGTGCTTTTATTCTTGAGACCAAATTGTTTCAGGGTGAGCATATCAGTGTTGTCATCACATGCAGGTGTTACATTACGTTCAACAGAAAAATGAGCTTTAACGCGTACATTGCAAAAAAATCGCTGCCATATCCAAACCAAACGTATCAATGCACTTCTTGGAACTAAATGATAAACCTCTTTGTAATACAATAATCTGTATAGGACTCAAGTTCTTAGAGGAGAGATTTAAAACTAATGTGTCTGCGGTACCTGTGAACGTGTCATTCGTGGCGCGTCTGCTTCTCCGATGATGGCGCCCTGATCGCTGGGTACTGCCCTTTTTGGGCGATGTTGTTTGCTTAAAAAAACTCCCTGCTGGCCAGTGGTAGTGTCGCTCTCAGAACCTGAAGATACGGAGCCTGTCCTGCGGCCAATTGATTGCATATATGGGATAGCAACGCCTGATGGATACTGCCATTTGTACGAATTTTGTCCTCTTGGTATTTTCAGTATGACTCTTAAGATCAGTGCAGTGTTTGTCTATCTTTTCCTTGAGAGCTTTCAGGTCTTCAGACTTTAAAGAATCTTTTAGTTGACTCTCAATGGCAGTGATATTAGCCTTGCATTCATCAATGGCAATAGATCAAAGAGTCGCGGCATGCTAATCCAAGGAAATAAAATGTTTTGATTCTTTTTCCAGATTCCTGCATTTAAATTCACTTGACTGGATTTTTAAAGGGAACTCCCCCAGAACTAGAGTAAGCGGTGTATAGTGTAAGTGATGCTGAACCTGAATATATAAGTTTTATCTTCATACTCGCTTCCATTCCGACGCTATGCTCCCACAAACCAGCAGTAAAATGCATTGAGAGGACTCTTCTTTGAGTCCTCTCCATTATGTGAGTGAGCACTGGAGTCCACTGAGTGCCTTTTACTGCAGGTTTGTGTGAGCACAACATCAGAATGGAAGTGAGTATGAAGAGAAATTTACATAACCGGACTCGACGTCACTTCCACTATACACAGCTTACTCTAGTTTGGAGGGTGTTTCAGAGCTGACAGATTCCCTTTAAGAATCCTGATGAAGCGGTGATCTGTGCCACAATCTCACGCGCTTGATCCTCGTTGTAGGCAAAAGTACTCATTTGGATATCTCGTACGGTGAAGTTCTGTGTGCTCGTACCAGAAAGCCAGCAATGATAAGTTCCTTGTCAGTTGGCACCACAGTCTTCGGCGTTCGATGCACGTGTCCTAGGGTTGGCGTCCCCATAACAATAAGTGAAGAAGGCCCGCACTCCGTGGAATTCTTTATGATGCTTATTTTATTTGTCACATAACTGTCTACAGACAGTGTACAACCATTAGAATGCAGAGAATAAATAGCCCGTCAAACAACAGGAAATTGACGTTATGTTGTCAGGACAATCAGATAAACAAAAGCAAGAAAAACATAAAGAAAACGAAACCAAATGTGGAAATCAACAAAAAGGATCGCTAAAAGATTATAGAAAGTGGTACACAGCCATGACGTGGAGGCGACAGGAACAAATTACTGATGAAGCGAGAGGCCTATTGGGTCCATCGTTTGCAAACGTTGGAACCGATGGGCTTTAACCGTGGTTATGAACTTAATTGTTTTTTATGAAAAAATATATCATTTTCATTTATTATTTTTCATCTATTTATATTATGTATACTTGTATTTTGCAGCAAAACTGATACGGGGTGATCTAGACTACTAGACGAATACCATGGACTATTAGCAATCCTTTTTGTTGATTTCCACATTTGGTTTCGTTTTCTTTGTTTTTCTTGCTTTTGTTTATCTGATCGTCATGACAACATGACGTCAATAACCTGTTGTTTTCGGCCTATTTATTCTCTGCATTCTAATGGTTGTACACTGTCTGATGCGATTCATGCAAAAGTTAAAACATATTAAAATAACCCATACAAAAATTAGGGGATTAAAAATGTAATATCAGATCATGTTTGCGATTTAAACCTGCAGACATGCAGGATCTAATTTGGAAAATCCAGAAGGATTCCCTGTTTAAGAGCTTGCGTTTGTAATCCCCAGTCCTATTGGGCAGATTAAGGCTACATGCACACGACAGTGAAAAAAAAAACGTCCGTTAAAAACGGACACACTGTCAGTTTTTCATGGCCATTTTGCATCAGTGTGTGCATCCATTTTCTGGCCGTGTGTCCATTTTTAATGTCCATTTTGAATCCGTTTTGCATCAGTTTTTCATGTCCGTTAAAAACGGACATGAAAAATTGATGAATTGGATTGGCAGTTATTTCTTGCCCCCAACTATATTCATGACCCCCATGATGCCCATAATGTCCTAGTGCCCCAGCTAAAATAATGTCCCCCATAGTGTAGTATTTTTTTAATGTCCCCAGGTTTAATAATGTCCCCCATGTAAGCCACTATCTTAAATAATGTCCCCCATAGTGTAGTTTTTATTTTAATGTCCCCAGGTTTAATAATGTCCTATGTAGGCCCCCATCTTAAATAAATGCCCCCACAGCTGCTTTTTGAGGATTTAAAAAAAAAAAAAAAAAAAAACCTCACCTTCTCCACTTGCTCGAGCTGCAGCAGTCTTCTCTCACACACAGGACCTGCCGAAGGACCTGTGAGCGATGACGTCACTGAACGCGCCTGCGTTCATCACCATCGGCAGGGCCTGCTCCATGAAGAAGCAAGAGACTGACCTGCGCGAGCAAGTGGCTAGGGTGAGTAGCCACAGGGTACCCGTTTTTAACGGCCGTTAGACGGGAGCAATCCGGTCACTCGGCCGTTAAAAACGGCCCCATTGATCTCAATGGGGCAGTCAGTCCTATTTCTGGACGGACACTATTCACTGGCCGTTAAATAAACGGCCATGTGAATAGCCCCATAGGCTAACATTGGCACCAAAAATGGCCGTGTGACGGCCGCTACTTAGACGGCCGTCACACGGGCATTTTTCACTGTTGTGTGCATGAGGCCTAACTCTCTCCAAGCCCTGAACAAGGAGGCCAGTAGTGTCTCCTTGGTGGACAGCCGCATAATGTAAACTGACGGCTGAAGCATTCCTGCATTTTGTATCCGATATGTCGGACAGGTGCTTGTGTATCATAGAAACATAGTTTATAAGGCCGAAAAAAGACATCTGTCCTTACTTTTAAGATCATTCGTAGTGCATCCCAGATATTGAAGACGACATATAGAACATGTAATACAATACACTACATAACTGGTATTGCAGTTACTAGATTGTTGTATAACCTATTTGAATAAAGTGGTAACATAGACAGATACGATGTCCACAACTAAAAGTGCCCTTATGCTGTAACCAAGTAGATGTTCTGCAGTTTTTTTTAAAAAAAATAACATACTGGGACTCATTTTTTGTGCAAGAGTAGGTGCACGGCGGGCAACACATTAAATGCCTGCTTTTGTAGTCCCTGACCATTGTTCATCATAATTCAAAACCACTAAATGTTTTTTTTATGATTTTACAGATTTGGGAATATTCAAGACTGTAAGTAAAACTGGAGTAGATTCTATGCTACTGCCAGAGTTTTCTTTTTCCTTTTTTTACGAAAAATTAACTCTGACCTAGATCTTGACTGAGCCAAATGTTTGTCCCGATCAAGAGTTCATCTTGGATATTTACGCAAGGACAATCTGTTTGTAACAATTTCCATTTCTTTTTTGAATAGATGATCATTGGAACAATTATGTTTCCCTTAAGGATATTTATCACATGCGGAGGATGACAGGAGGTAGCTAATAAAGTTGTGTTCCCAGCAGTGTCCTTGCTGTAAGTAGTGGTTAATACTTTATGTTCCGTTGGCTCACCCATAAGTGTTAAATCTAAAAAAGAAATGGTGGAGGCATCATAAGATAATGAAAATCTAAGTTGGCAAGTGTTATTATTTAGAAAACTCTGAAAAGAGGATATGGCCGCCGCATCACCCGACCAAACAAACAGCAGGTTGTCCATGTAATGGCCATATCATCTCGGAGAGCCTCCATGAGAGTTAACATAGTAACATAGTTTATAACATAGTTTATAAGGCCGAAAAAAGACATCTGTCCATCCAGTTCGGCCTGTTTTCCTATAAGTTGATCCAGAGGAAGGCAAAAAACCCCTGTGAGGTAGAAGCCAATTTTCCTCACTTTAGGGAAAATAAATTCCTTCCCGACTCCAATCAGGCAATCAGAATTACTCCCTGGATCAACGACCCCTCTCTCTAGTAACTATAACCTGTAATATTATTACCCTCCAAAAATACATCCAGTCTTCTCTTGAACTCTTTTAGTGAACTTACCATCATCACCTCCTCAGGCAGAGAGTTCCATAGTGTCACTGCTCTTACCGTAAAGAATCCTCTTCTATGTTTGTGTACAAACCTTCTTTCCTCCAGACGCAGAGGATGGCCCCTCGTCACAGTCCTGGGGATAAATAGATCATGGGAGAGATCTCTGTACTGACCTCTGATATATTTATACATAGTTATTAGATCTCCCTTCAGTTGTCTTTTTTCTAAAGTGAATAACCCTAATTTTGATAATCTTTCTGGGTACTGTAGTCCACCCATTCCAGTTATTACTTTAGTTGCCCGCCACTGAACCCTCTCCAGCTCTGCTATGTCTGCCATGTTCACAGGAGCCCAGAACTGTACACAGTACTCCATGTGTGGTCTGACTAGTGATTTGTAAAGTAGCAGGACTATGTTCTCATCACAGGCATCTATGCCTCTTTTGATGCAACCCATTATCTTATTGGCCTTGGCAGCAGCTGTCTGACACTGGTTTCTGCAGCTTACTTTGCTATTCACTAAAATTCCTAGGTCCTTTTCCATGTCAGTTACCCAATATTTTACCATTTAGTATGTACTGGTGACTTGTATTATTCCTTCCCATATGCATAACCTTACATTTGTCAGTGTTAAACCTCATCTGCCACTTCTCTTCCCAAGCCTCCAGTCTATCCAGATCCATCTGTAGCAGTGTACTGTCCTCTTCTGTGTTAATTACTTTACACAGTTTAGTGTCATCTGCAAAAATTGATATTTTACTGTGCAAGCCTTCTACAAGATCATTAATAAATATATTGAAGAGAATAGAGCCCAATACTGACCCCTGCGGTACCCCACTAGTTACAGTGACCCAATCTGAGTATGTACCATTAATAACCACCCTCTGTTTTGTATCACTGAGCCAGTTACTTACCCACATACAGACATTTTCTCCCAGGCCAAGCATTCTTATTTTATATACTAACCCTTTATGTGGTACAGTGTCAAATGCTTTGGAGAAGTCCAGATATACAACATCCATTGATTCGCTGCGGTCCAGTCTAGAACTTACCTCCTCATAGAAACTGATTAAATTGGTTTGACATGACCGATCCCTCATGAAGCCATGCTGATATGGAGTAATTTGCTTATTTTCATTGATGTACTCCAAGATAGCATCTCTTAGAAAACCGTCAAACAGTTTACCCACGACTGATGTTAAACTTACCAGCCTATAGTTCCCGGGCTCTGTTTTTGGACCCTTTTTGAATATTGGCACCACATTTGCTATGCGCCAATCCTGTGGAACACTCCCTGTCAGTATAGAGTCCTTAAATATCAGAAATAAGGGTCTGGTGATGACATTACTGAATTCTCTTAGGATACAGGGGTGTATGCCATCCGGTCCTGGCGATTTGTCTATTTTAATCTTTTTAAGACGCCGCTCTACTTCTTCCTGGGTCAGACAGGGCACTTTTAATGTGGAATTTACTTTTATATTCTGCATTTCATCTGACGGTTTATTTTCCTCAGTGAATACAGTGGAGAAAAATATATTTAGTAGCTTTGCTTTCTCCTCATCGCTCTCTGCAACTCCCCCCTCATTACTCTGTAAGGGGCCGACACCTTCAGGTTTATACTTTTTACCATTTATATAATTAAGGAACATTTTAGGGTTAGTTTTACTCTCTTTGGCGATTAATCTCTCGGTCTCTAGTTTGGCTGTTTTTATTTGTCTTTTACATATTCTATTTTTTTCCTTATAGTTTTTCAATGCTTCCTCGCTCCCCTCCTGTTTTAGTGATTTAAATGCTTTCTGTTTGTCATTTATTGCTTTCTTTACAGTTCTGTTTATCCACATTGTTTTTTTCTTGTTCCTTAACCTTTTATTCCCATAAGGTATGTACCTCTCACAATTAGATATTAGGATGCTTTTGAAAATCTCCCATTTTGTGGCTGTATTTTTATTTTGGAGGACTTTGTCCCAGTTAGTTAGGCATATGGCCTCTCTTAGTTGGCTAAATTTAGCTTTTTTGAAGTTAGGTATTTTTGTTCCTCCCTGAAGAAACGCTCTTTTGAATGACAGTTGGAAAGTTATTATATTATGGTCACTATTTCCAAGGTGTCCCCCAACCTGCACATCTGTTGTTCTGTCAGGTCTATTGGTTAATACTAAGTTCAGTATGGCCGTCCATCTAGTCGGGTCCTGAACCAGTTGGGAAAGGTAATTGTCTTTGGTTATTTCCAAGAACCTGTTTCCTTTATGAGATATACAGGTTTCAGTTTTCCAGTCTATATCTGGGTAGTTGAAATCCCCCATAATAACGACCTCATTATGATTTGCCACCTCGTCTATTTCGTTTAGAAGTAGATTTTCTATGGGCTCTGGTATACTAGGGGGTTTATAATAAACTCCTATTAGTATTTTATTATTGTTTTTGGCTCCATTTATTTCTACCCACTGTGACACCACATGTTCATGTCCCTCACTTATATCTTCCCGCAGTGTGGGCTTTATACAGGACTTTACATAAAGGCAGACGCCTCCCCCTCTCCGGTTTTGGCGATCCTTTCTAAACAGACTGTAACCCTGTACGTTAACTGCCCAGTCATAGCTATCATCCAGCCATGTCTCAGTTATTCCCACTATGTCATAGTCCTCCTCACACATCACTAATTCCAGTTCACCATTTTTATTAGTCAGGCTTCTGGCATTAGTGTACATACACTTAAGAGGTCTATGTATATTTTTTACCCCCCTTTTTAAGTTACTATTACCTGTGAAGTGAATATCCAGGGTTTTTGGGTTACTTTGGTTGATGTTTTGCCCAATATTCTCCCTACATTCCTCACTAATCCCAACCCCCACTAACCCCCCACTGTCCCCTCCTATGACCCACTCTCTATCTACACTATCTACCCCCTTATTAGTATTACCCCCCACCCTCCCCCCAGATCCTAGTTTAAAAGCTCCTCCAGCCGTCTAACCATTTTTTCCCCCAGGGCAGTTGGACCCTCCCCATTAAAGGGATTCTGTCACCACCATTTTCCATATTAAGTTATTTATACCACTGGATTTATCTCATCATAAGGATCTCCAAATGGTTATTGTTATAGGGCCCAGATGAAGATTTGTGGTGTAAAAATCGTTTTTTATCAACTGTCAATCACTTACATTAAGGAGCCCAAGGGGAGTTGACCATCGTTGCTGGAGCCCGGGCTCGGCGATTCCGTTGGAGCCCCGGACCGCCCACCTAATTAATATTCACTTCACTGAGTGAGTCAGTGAAGCTCCGGCGCGGCTGAAATCCCGCGCAGGCGCAGTACATCAGGTGAGGCCGCAGACCGCACGGGCGCAGGCCTCTTGATGTACTGCGCCTGCGCGGGATTTCAGCCGCGGCGGAGCTTCACTGACTCACTCAGTGAAGTGAATATTAATTAGGTGGGCGGTCCGGGGCTCCAACGGAATCGCCGAGCCCGGGCTCCAGCAACGATGGTCAACTCCCCTTGGGCTCCTTAATGTAAGTGATTGACAGTTGATAAACGATTTTTACACCACAAATCTTCATCTGGGCCCTATAACAATAACCATTTGGAGATCCTTATGATGAGATAAATCCTGTGGTATAAATAACTTAATATGGAAAATGGTGGTGACAGAATCCCTTTAAGGTGCAGCCCGTCCCTACTGTAGAGTCTGTAGCCGACAGAGAAGTCGGCCCAGTTCTCCATGAACCCAAATCCTTCCTTCCTGCACCAGCCTCTGAGCCACTTATTTAACTCCCTAATCTCCCGTTGTCTCTCTAGTGACGCTCGTGGCACTGGTAGTATTTCTGAAAACACTACATTGGAGGTCCTGGACTTGAGCTTCTCTCCTAGTTCCCTAAAATCATTTTTAAGGACCTTCCATCTCCCCCTGACTTTGTCATTGGTGCCAATGTGTACCATGACCGCCGGGTCTTCCCCAGCCTTACCCAGCAATCTGTCAATCCGATCCGCGATATGACGAATCCGAGCACCCGGGAGACAACACACTGTTCGGCATTCACAGTCTCGGCGACAGATGACCCTGTCTGTCCGCCTAATAATAGAGTCCCCTACCACCAGCATCTGTCTGGCCTTTGCTGCTCTCCTTTTCCCATCCTTCCTGCAGCGGTCATCCTCCTGGTTGCTAGGAGAAACGGCCTGCTGCAGTGTCGCTGGTCCTGATAATAACATCTGATAATAAATAATCGTGCTCCAACCAAGCCATATAGATATTAGCCATGGAGGGCGAGAACTTCGCCCTGATGGATGCTCCAGATAACTGCAGAAAAAAACATTGATCAAACATAAAGCAATTGTGTTTCAACAAAAACAAACAATCTGACAGAAGAATATGGAGGAGAATAGGAGTCCCCGAGGCTTACGACTTCAGATGCATTTGTTACTCAATGGCAGAGCATACTCACTGATTGCTCCATAAAATTGATGGGACTTATAATGTTTATAATTGGAAATGAAGCTAAAACTTATGCCTCCGAGATCCATCATGAGGAGACTCTCTCGAGTTAAAAGGATCCGTACCTCGAAAGTCAGCTTTAGTTCTACGGAGCAGGATTCTTCTGATTCGGCACCTGATAATACAGCTTCAGGCCAAACAGATAGCTGTGTTGTGTCTCGGAGCGATACCTCAAGTGCTAGCTATTTCCTCCAAAATATTCACGCAACCTCAGCTTGATGTTTTAGCCAAGGGATTGTCTTTTACCCAGATTTGCCACTTTAATTTGTATTAAACCATTATTGATGTCAATAGCCTGGCCCGAAATTTCATCCTTAAAAAAACATTTTGGGGACATTCTCTCTTTGGACTCTTTTCATAAATCTACCCAATCACAAGATCTTCCAGCTTCTGAAAATACTTTCATTTTCTTTTGAAAAAGTAGCTAATCTCTCATATATGCAACAATCATATCCCATAAAAGACAATAATATTAATAATGATTTTTCTTATAGGTTTAAGGTGTACATTTGTGATTTTTATCCTATTCAGTCGCCATCCACAGCTCTACATCGTGTTCAGTAGCTTATTGAAAAGGATTTGTATGCCTTAAATTATGTTCTACATTTAAACAATACTAGTAATCCTCATAGTAATCTAACTTTGAGGGAGCTCGAAAATATGGATTACATTATAGTGAAGCAACTGATAAAGGGGGGACAGTAGTTATCATGGATCAACAGGTTTATAAACATCAGAATCTTTTAATGCTGTATGACCATAATACATATTTGGAGTTGAAGCAGAATCCCACTCCTAGTATCAGCAGGAACTTTCACTTCTATTGTTTCGGGGGATACAAAGTGGATTTCTTAGTAAAAAAACAAGCAGACTATATATTTTTGTTGATTATCCCATTATACCTATTTTTCATTCATTACCGAAAACCCACGGGCATTGGTTCCTTCACGGAAAGGGTATCTGAATGGGTTGATAGTATATTGCAACCATTAGTCTATTTCGTCCCAGGATATTTACAGGACACTATGGCAGTTTTACAGGCATTTGTTGATTTTCCATGGCAACCTGAATATCTCTGATGTTGGCTCGCTGTACACAGTAATTCCTCATGATCTAGCTATCACCCCTTTAAAGTGGTTTTTGTCCATATACGCTGACTTTTCTTCTGCTTTTCAGGATTATGTCTGTTAGATTGTTTGTTTTTGTTGAAACACAATTGCTGTTTGATCAACGTTTTTTTCTGCAGTTATCTGGAGTATCCGTAGGGTCGAAGTTCTCGCCCTCCATGGCTAACATCTATATGGCTTGGTGGGAGCACCATTATTTATTATCAGATGTTAATTCTCATGGAGACTCTGAGATGGTAAGACCGTTACACGGACGACCTGCTGTTTGTTTGGTGCGGCAGCCATATCCTCTTTTGAGAGTTTTCTAAATAATAACAGTTGCCAACTTAGATTTTCATTATCTTATGATGCCTCCACCATTTCTTTTTTAGATTTAACACTTACTTTATGTTCTGTTGGATTACCCATATTAACCACTACTTACACCAGCTCTAAGATGGTGAAATAAAGAAAACTTGCTTCAAGGACCTGGGAGTGCTGCAGTCTCTGATTTTGGATTTTTAACGATTGGTGGTACAGTAGACTGGTACCCAACACTGACGGCACGACCACGCAATGAAACCCCTTAAGTGCTGCTACATCTCTTTTATTTGGCCTACTTACAGCAAGGACACTGCTGGGAACACAACTTTATTAGCTACCTCCTGTCATCCTCCCCATGTGATAAACAATATCCTTAAGGGAGAGTTGATCAGGGCAAAACGTAATTGTTCCAATTATCATCTATTCAAAAAAGAAATGGAAATCGTTTCAAACAGATTGTCCTCATGTAAGTATCCAAAATGGACTCTTGATCTGGACAAGCATTTTGCTCAACAAAAACGTTGGCAGTAACATAGAATGTACTCCAGTTTTACTTACTACTTACAGTCTTGAATATTCTGAAATCTGTAAAATCATTAAAAAAACATTTAGCGGTTTTGAATTATGATGAACAATGGTCAGGGACTACAAAAGCAGGCATTTAATGTGTTGCCCGCCGTGCACAAACAATTAGTCCCAGTATATATATATATTTTTTTTTTTTCCAAAACTGCAGAACATCTACTTGGTTACAGTATAAGGCCACTTTTAGTTGTGGACATCGCATCTGTCTATGTTGCCACTTTATTCAAATAGGTTCTTCCTCTACAGCAAATGAACATGCATTTGATATACAACAATCCAGTAACTGCAATACCAGTTATGTTTTGTATTGTATTACATGTTCTATATGTCGTCTTCAATATGTTGGATGCACTATGAACGATCTTAAAGTAAGGATACGCAAGCACCTGTCCGATATACCGCATACAAAAAGCAGGAATGTTTCAGCCGTCAGTTTACATTATGCGGCTGTCCACCAAAGAGACACTACTGCCCTCCTTGTTCAGGGCTTGCAGAGAGTTATAATCCGCCCAATAGGGGTAGGGATTATAAACGCAAGCTCTTTAACAGGGAATCCTAGATTTTCCAAATGAGATCCTGCAGGTTTAAATCGCATGATCTGACATTAAATTATTGATCCCGTAATTTTTGTATGGATTATTTTAATATGTTTTAACTTTTGCATGAACATTCTTTGCACCTTTGTATGGGCGTATCCCTTGTGGCCACATATGATTGGTGGTACTAGGTATATAAGCCCAGGTCTGCATTTTCACTTTGTCAAGAGTAAGGATCACAGCCACATGATCCAAAACGCGTAGACGTGGAGTTTGAACTAGTTTTTACTGGGCACATGGAATAAAGACTGTCACTTTTTGGAAGCTGGACTTTGTCTATTTTTTCGTTTTGTAATTTGTAGCTACCTTTAAAGGGGTTGGCCACTTTGTTAGCACTTATTAAAACTGTAAAGAAAGCAGGCAGACAATATACTTCCTCATATATCTTCTGCAGCAGATCTGCCTGGTTCCTTTGCTATTGGCAGCCACGCCCCCTCTGTGCTTCTCTCATAGCTCCCTGCCTTGTCCATGCCAGCACGTGCTGTAGTCCAGGGAAGGAGTGTGCTGCTCCTGGGTCCTAAAGGCACCCTGCTTGTGTCAGAGAAGTTTCCTTCTGCTGTGACTTCAGTCCTGACTATACAGGGCTGAAGGGGCTTAGCAGAGAAACTTGTTAGAAGCTGAAATAAAGAAACTTTGCAAGAGGAAGAGAGAGTGAGGAGAATCTATGATGTAACTCACTGACTGCAGTGATGTAGCAGAGCCAGAAAGGTGCTGTGGACAACAAAGTGTGAGCAATCCTAGTGTCTGTCCTGTCTATGACCACTCTGCAATGTGATCTTATCACAGACATGTTTATTCCAGCCAGACCAACAGGTCAGGAGCTTTAACCCCTTCTGAGCTGTCAGTATGGCTGAGGTCAGTGATTTCAGCAGCAGTCACTGATGTCATCTGTAAATATGTGACCTCTCCTTCCTGCACACTGTATATAGTGAGATATGATGCCCCCAATACAGTGATATGTGATCACCACTTTATACTGTATATAGTGATGTGTGACCCCCTGTATACAGTAATAGTTGACACCACCACCATACACTGTATATACTGATGTGTGACCCCCCCCCCCACTGCATACAGAGATCTGTGAACCCCTGTACAGTGACCCCTTTATACTGTATATACAGATGTGTGACCCCCCTGTACATTATATATAGTGATGTGTGACCCCCCTGTACATTATATATAGTGATGTGTGACCCCCTGTACATTATATATAGTGATGTGTGACCCCCTGTACTTTACATATAGTGACTTGTGACCCCCTGTACATTATATATAGTGACATGTGACCCCCTGTACGTTATATATAGTGATGTGTGACCCCCTGTACATTATATATAGTGATGTGTGACCCTCTGCACTTTATATATAGTGACTTGTGACCCCCCCTGTACGTTATATATAGCTATTTGACTACACTCCTTTTCCTTTTTCCCCAGATGAAGGGTAGTCATATATTAATAGATGATAGATGGGCTGTCAGCTAGGAGCAGGTCGTATGATGATAGACAGGAGGCTCCTCTGTATGTCAGCAGATCGATTTGTGCAGTCCGTGCACCTAAACAGAAATCTGACAGCTCAGAGCTGCCATAGATTTCTGGCTTCATTTGAGTCAGAAAACTGGTGAAAATGAACATAAATTTGTTGGGGTGACTGGTCACGCCCGGTCTCTCCCATTGTCACGCCCTTTAAAAAAAAAAAAAAAAAAAAAAAAAAAAAAAAGCGCAGTTAAAAATTTGCAAACACATAGAGGGAGATTTATTAAAACTCCTGTAAAGGAAAACTGGCTTAGTTGCCCATAGCAACCAATCAGATTCCACCTCATTTCCCAAAGGTGCTTTGAAAAATGAAAGGTGGAATCTGATTGGTTGCTATGGGCAACCAAGCCAGTTTTCCTTTACAGGAGTTTTGATAAATGTGTCCCATAGTTTGCAACTTTTTAACACCACTTTTTAGGAACAAGGGAAATGATAACCTTCCCCCCTCATTCTGTTTTTGGCTTACATCCAGTGGCACAACTAGAAATGACTGGGCCCCACAGCAAATTTATGAAAAGGGTAACACCCCCCCCCTTTACTGTTGGGACTGGGGCGTTCTTTATTATATATATTTATATTGCTATGTCTATACAACAGTTATTCACTGATAACTGGGTTATTGATATTATCTAAGGGGCTCTTGTCTCTATGGGAACACAGGTGGGCGGGGAGGTCATGTGACTTCTCCTCTAGACATGCTTGCTGCAGTGCATGCTGGGATTGTTACTTTCACTTTGCAGCTGCTCCTCCCACACAGCCTGTCTGAGGGAGCTCCTCCAGGGAAGTGTGTCATGGTGAACAGGTTAGATAAATGACGTACAGCCAGTACATGTCACCTGAGAAATACTTCATAGTGTTGGCTATTGTCTGGGGGAATTTTGGATTTTTGATACTTAGGGTGGCCAACCCCTTTAAATAAAAATACTCACCTTGCAAATGTATCGGTTGTGCTAGAGTTTGTATCTTATTCTGCGTGAATGAAGTGGGAACCCTACTCCAAGCGCAATAAAATGAACACAGTGTGCCACGAGATTTTGATTTTACAGTGTGCAGTAAATTAGCTGGTTAAAGGGAGTCTATCACCTCCATAGCCCCTATAAAGCATTTACATAGACCCATAGCACAAATAATGACAAATGTAACTGTACCTGGGGCGCTTTCCTCTGACTTGTAGAAGCTGTAAAAACATACTTTAATCCATATGTAAATTAGCTGTTGGAAGTGCCCAGAGGCGGAGCTCACCGCCGTGGAGCCCGGGCTTGTCTGCTTTTTTAAACGCTCTCCCCGCCCCTGTCACTGCCTCCGCCCACCCTCCTCTTCACTTGCATCCTCCGTCTGTTCCAGTCTCTCCCTGAGCCGGCGCATGCGCAGTGGCTACGCCGATGCCGTGCCCACAATGGGCAATGCAGTGCGCATGCGCCGGCTCAGCAAGAGCCTGGAACAGATGGAAGACGCAAGTGAAGAGGAGGGCGGGCAGAGACAGTGACAGGGGCGGGGAGAGCATTTAAAAAAGTAGACAAGCCCGGGCTCCACGGCGGTGAGCTCCGCCTCCAGGCACTTCTAACAGCTAATTTACATATGGATTAAAGTACGTTTTTACAGCTTCTACAAGTCAGAGGAAAGCTCCCCAGGTACAGTTACATTTGTCATTATTTGTGCTATGGGTCTATGTAAATGCTTTATAGGGGCTATGGAGGTGACAGACTCCCTTTAACAGCTGCCTATTTTAGGGTGTCTTCCTTTCAAAGTACACCCTGTAAAAATCTAACGTATCTGTTAAATATAGGCTGTGACGCTCATAACCTATTATTTTTCAGAACTTCTTTGGAAAATTAAAGGTGGAATCTGATTGGTTGCTGTGGGCAACTAAGTCAATTTCTGCATTTAGAATATGAAGTAAAATACGTGTTAGGCTACTTTCACATCTGTCACGATAATACAACTGTCTGCATCTGTTATTAACGGATCCGGTTGTATTATCTCTAAAATTGCAATGACGGATCAGTCTCTAAAACCATTGTAAGGCAATTGGGGACGGATCCGTTTTCTTTTGTGTAAGAGAAAACTGATCCATCTCCATTGAATTACATTTTGAGTCATGACGATTCCGTCTTGCTCTGCATCCCAGGAGGCACCGAAAAAAAAACTTGCAGCGCTTTTGTGTGCATCATGGGAATGCAATGAAACGGAATGCATTCTGGTGCACTCCGTTCTCTTCAGTTCAGTTTTGTCCCTATTGACAATGAATGGAGACAAAACTGAAGCACCCCCCCCTCCTCCGTGCTATTGAGATCTTAAGATGGATCTCAATAGCAGGAAGGGAAAGTGCAGATGTGAAAATAGCCTTATGTTGCACTTATCTGCAGCAGAAGCTCTTTTTGTCTATTGCAGTTTCCCCTTGCTGATTTGATAAACTATCCTAAGGTTAGGTCATAATCATTAAACTTGGTGACATAATTTATAAGGCTTAAAAAACTAAAGTCCATCATGTTCAGCCTGTTATCCTGAAAAGTTGATCCAGAGAATGGCAAAAAAACCCTCATAAGGTTGACGCCAATTTCCCGCATTTTAGTGAAAAAAATGTTAAAGAAAAACCCTAAAATAGTAGAATTCTGGGTGTGAACATGGCTAGTGCACGAGCAAGCAGAATGCAGGGCTCTGTAGCTCTGCTTATCTTGGCATAATCCTCCTCCATCTCAACTGCATGGAGATTCTGACCCACTTGCCCTTTAGTGCCCCACTTTGTCTTGACTGGGCTGAACACTCTGGTGCCCTTTGTGACAAGATTTAATCACCTTCAGGATTTTTGCCTACCTTTTCCTGGCACCATTCAGACCCTACTTTGACTGAGAGCAATCATCCAAAGCAGGGTGAGATGTTGCTCTCACCTCCAGTCCTAGGACCTCTTATCCATTTTTAACTTGCCCTCAGTTGGAAGCCGGTGTATTCCATGAGACTAGCTGTGATCATGGACCACCTAAGGCTTTCTCCCATCACTAGGCAGATCCAGTCCATAGATGACAAAAACGGACGAAACCGGATTGCAATTTAACGGATCCATTCAGAAAACCGGATCCGGTACATCCGTTTGTTTCAGTTTTCAATTCCGTTTACCAGATCTGGTTCGTTGGTGTGAGGAATCTTTATTATGCTAATATATTGCCACTTTGTAAGACTATTTGTGTCTCCATTGTATGCAAACTGTAGGCCCCCACTACTGTGTATTTAAAGCAAACAGTTAAGCCGTGATCACTCATGCGTTTTGTGTTTTGGGACCATGCTGCCTGCATAAATGTGTTTAAGATTAAACTTTTTAATACTAAAATCGAGATGGAGGAGTCCTGCCCAGGAAAGATTTTTTTTTTAACAGATTTCTTTCTATGGGGGAAAGCTTATGGTTGTTGCTAGAAATTATTGAATTTCATGTTATGAAATTCGTTCGCACTTAGTTATGGATTCCGTTACCATGGACCATAACGCAATTCTATGCCGGAATGCATAACGGAATGTCTTTAGAGGCATTCCATTATTCATTCTGTGATAATAGAAGTCTATGGCCTGCATAACGGATCCGTCCCGCTTCTGTTATCCAGGGGAGTCCTGCAGTACCACCAAACCAAGCGTGAACGAATTTCAAAATATGAAATTGCTCATCTCTTGTCGTTGCATTTTTAATTTAGGATGAGAATTTCTGCTCTCTTCTACTCGATGCTTGCCAAGCCTTGTGGGAGGTTTTGCGTGAAGATTATATACCACATCCCACCACAGAACATTGGCTAGAGATTGCTGAGAAGTTCTTTGAAATCTGCCAATTTCCAAATTGTGTTGATGCAGTGGATTGAAAACATATTAGGGCTGTTAAATCTTCTAGTACTGGTTCAGAAATTTTTAATTATAAAAAATGTTTTTCAATTACATTAATGTCGATAGCTGACGCTGAATATAGGTTTGTCGCTGTTGATATTGGTGCATTGGCAGGACTAATGACTCTATGGCTTTCAAAAATTCCAATGGCTGCTACCCCCGAAACCAGATGTTTTTATCCGCACCCGGGGAGAAGCAGCGGCGGTGCAGGGAGCTGGGAGCCAGGTAAGTATATTCAATGTGAGGGGCCTGGCATATGGGGGGACATTTTTTAGGATTGGATAACCCCTTTAACCCCTCCACGCTATTTGACATGTATACTCGTCATGGAGCACTGCTATTTAGTTCTCCATGACGAGTATCCACGTCATGGCATTAAACTGTCACCATGTCTGCTGACATGGTGACAGAGCTGAGACCACGGCTGTTACACACAGCCAGGGATCTTAGCTAGCTAGTCCGGGACCAAAGAGAGCGGTCCGGGGCCAGCGATCGCTCTGATTGGCTAGTCTGTACAGTCTGTAAATTAAAAAGTAAAAAAAAGTGAAACAATCTAAAATCTGCACATTTATAATTGATTAAAAAATTTAAAAAATTGCCGCATCCGTAACAAACCGATCTATAAAACAATCACGTTACTTTCCCCGCACAGTGAAAGCCATAAAAAAAAGAGAAAAACTATGATGAATTGAAATTCTGCCCACCTTACTTCCCCAAAAAGTTATTAAAAGTGATCAAAAAAGTCATATGTACCCCAAAACAATACCAATCAACCCATCACCTTATTCCACAAAAAATGAGCCCCTACATGAGACAGTCACCCAAAAAATAAAAAAATATGGCTTTCAGAAAATGGAGACACAAAAAATGCTTTTTTGTGTAAAACCAAAATAAATAATAAAAAAAATAGACATTTTAGGTATCACTGCGTTCGTAACAATCAGCTCTATAAAAATATCACATGACCTACCCCCTCAGGTGAACACTGTAAAAAAAAATAAAATAAAAACTGTGCCGCCTTGTCACCTTACATCATTAAAATTGTAATACCAAGCGATCAAAAAGTCATATGTAGCCCAAAATAGTACCAATCAAACCGTTACCTCATCCCGCAAAAAATAAGACCCTACCCAAGACAATCGCCCAAAGAATAAAAAAATATGGCTTTCAAAAAATTGAGACGCAAAAACATTTTTTTTCTAAGTAACATAGTTTGTAAGGCCGAAAAAAGACATCTGTCCATCCAGTTCAGCCTGTTTTCCTACAAGTTGATCCAGAGGAAGGCAAAAAAACCCGTGAGGTAGAAGCCAATTTTCCTCAATTTAGGGGGAAAAATTCCTTGCCGACTCCAATCAGGCAATCAGAATAACTCCCTGGATCATCGACCCCTGTCTAGTAACTATAACCTGTAATATTATTACCCTCCAGAAATACATCCAGGCCCTTCTTGAACTCTTTTAGTGAACTTACCATCACCACCTCCTCAGGCAGAGAGTTCCACAGTCTCACTGCTCTTACCGTAAAGAATCCTCTTCTATGTTTATGTACAAACCTTCTTTCCTCCAGACGCAGAGGATGTCCCCTCGTCACAGTCACAGTCCTCGGGATAAATAGATGATGGGAGAGATCTCTGTACTGACCCCTGATATATTTATACATAGTTATTAGATCTCCCCTCAGTCGTCTTTTTTTCTAAAGTGAATAACCTTAATTTTGATAATCTTTCTGGGTACTGTAGTCCACCCATTCCAGTTATTACTTTAGTTGCCCTCCTCTGAACCCTCTCCAGCTCTGCTATGTCTGCCTTGTTCACAGGAGCCCAGAAATGTACACAGTACTCCATGTGTGGTCTGACTAGTGATTTGTAAAGTGGCAGGACTATGTTCTCATCACGGGCATCTATGCCTCTTTTGATGCAACCCATTATCTTATTGGCCTTGGCAGCTGGCTTCTACAGCTTAGTTTGCTGTTCACTAAAATTCCTAGGTCCTTTTCCATGTCAGAGTTACCCAATGCTTTACCATTTAGTATGTACTGGTGACTTGCATTATTCCTTCCCATATGCATAACCTTACATTTGTCAGTGTTAAACCTCATCTGACACTTTTCTGACCAAGCCTCCAGTCTATCCAGATCCATCTGTAGCAGTGCACTGTCCTCCTCTGTGTTAATTACTTTACACAGTTTAGTGTCATCTGCAAAAATTGATATTTTACTATGCAAACCTTCTACAATATCATTAATAAATATATTGAAGAGAATATGGCCCAATACAGACCACTGTGGTACCCCACTAGTGACATTGACCCAATCTGAGTATCTACCGTTAATAACCACCCTCTGTTTTCTATCACTGAGCCAGTTACTTACCCACATACAGACATTTTCTCCCAGGCCAAGCATTGCTTTTATTGTGTAAAACCAAAATAAAAATAAAAAAATAAGCATATTAGGTGTTGCTGCATCCGTAACGACCTCCTCTATAAAAATATCACATGATCTAACCCCTAAGGTAAATGCTGTAAAAACATAAAAATAAAAACTGTTTTATTGGTCTGTTTGCTCAATAAAGTTTAATATTGAATAATCAAAAAAAATTATGTACCCAAAATTGGGACCAATGAAAATGTCAACTCGTCCTGCAAAAAATGAGCCCTAAAACAAGACAATCGGCAGAAAAATAGAAAAAATGTCTTTCAGAAAATGGAGACACAAAAAACATTGATTTTTTTTTCAAAATACTTTATTATGTAAAACTGAAACAAACAATCAAAGAAAGTAGACATATTTGATATCATTGCGTCCGTAACAATATGCTCTATAAAAGTAGCACATGATCTAACCTGTCAGATGAACACTGTAAAAAACAAAAAATAAAAACTGCGCCAGAACAGCCATTTTTGGTTACCTTGCCTAACAAAAAGCATAATATAATGTGATCAAAAATCATATGTAACCAAAAATAGTATCAATAAGACACTCACCTTATCCCTTAGTTTCCAAAATACAGACACTCTATGGTTGTTTCTACTGTAGGGGTACATCAGGCGGGCTTCAAATGGGACATGGTGTCTAAAAACCAGTTCTGCAAAATTTGCCTTCCAAAAACCATCTGGCGTACCTTTTCTTCTGTGCCGTGCACCCATACAGTAGTTTACAACCACATGTGGGGTGTTTCTGTAAATCGCAGAAACAGGGTAATAGTTTTGGAGCTTTGTTTGGTTTTAACCCTTGATGTGTTGCAGGAAAAATGGATTAAAATGGAAAATCTGCCAAAAAAGTCATCTCCTTTTTCCTAATTCTTGTGGAATGTATAAAGGATTAACAAAGTTTGTAAAATCAGTTTTGAAAACCTTGAGGGGTGTAGTTTCTAAAATGAGGTCATTTATTGTGGTTTCTATTATATAAGCCCCACAAAGTGACTTTAGAACTGAACTGGTAATTAATAAAATGGTTTTGGGAAATTTCTTAAGAATTTTAAGAATTGCTTCTAAAATTCTAAACCTTCTAACGTCTCCAAAAAATAAAATTACATCTACAAAATGATGCAAACATATAGTAGACATATGGGAAATGTAAAGTAATAACTATTTTGTGAGGAATCACTATCTGCCTTAAAAGCAGAGAAATTCAAATTTTGGAAATTACAAATTTTTCCAAAATTTGGCCTGGTCCTTAAGGTAAAAATTTATTTTTATTGTTACACTTATTTCACTATTAAAATCTTTGAGTTTCATAACTGGATGATGTATCTTACTGTCCAGGTACATCAGCGATGGAGAAATATTTCTGAGTGGATATTTACCTGTGATTCAGTGAAGAGCACTGCTGCTATCACAAGCAGCGATCTCCTTCACAGCATGAGGAGGAGAGATGGTTATTGCTAATCCCTCACATTCTTTTTTGTGTGTGGGATGTGTGAATGTGATTACCATCTGCTCCCGGCAATGAACGATCTATGTGTCCAGACAAATCACACGATGATAAGCCTATTGTCAGGAAAGAAGTATTCCTTCCTGGCAATATGCTGCTTATTAACTGTAGATGAAGTGCTGTATTTTCCTGCTGTATTTTCATGCTGCAATTACCAGGGCTGTGGAGTCGGAGTCGGAGTTGTGGAGTCGGAGACGATCACCATTTTGGTGGAGTCGGAGTCGGTATAAAATGGACCGACTCCGACTCCTAAAATATATAATGAATTAGTACATTTAGTTCAGTGCTGAATATATTTTTATAAGAATTTGTGAAAATAACGAAATGTCCTATAAATGTCTGTTCTATTCCTGATCTAAGGATTTAGGCTTTTAGTTGAGATGACTGTGTACTGCCCTTTATGTCCAGTGCATGTTCTCTCTGTATGCTTTTTTCCTCTGAGATCATGTTTGGAGAGGTTAGCTGCTCTCGTGGCTTCTATCTGCTGATGTAAAACACCTAGAGCCTTATGTATGAAAACTGTCTAGGTGTAGAAGTTTTTGTTGCCCATAGCAACCAATCAGAAATGAAAGGGGAGCTCTGATTTGGTTGCTATGGGCAATAAAAAAAAGTATTAGACCTAGACAGTTTTCATACATCAGGCCCAGAGGCGTAGCTACTGGGGGGAGAGGGGGGGCAGGGGAGGCGATGCTCTGGGCCCAATACCTCTGGGGGGGGGCCCAGCAGGGATGGCCTTAGTACAATCAGGCGAATACAAGTGAGCTCTTCCATTATGGAGTCTGATGGGGGCACATTAATCCAATCTGAGGTCTGATGGGGTAACATTCTGCTGATCTGAAGTCTGATGGGGGCACATTAAGCCGATCTGAGGTCTGATGGGGGCACATTTTGCTGATCTGAGGTCTGATGGGGGTACATTCTGCTGATCTGAGGTCTGATGGGGGCACATTAAGCCGATCTGAGGTCTGATGGGGGCACATTAAGCCGATCTGAGGTCTTAATGTGTTAATCTGTTCCCGTGTCGGTTTGCCAGAGGGACCCAATAGGGGACCAGCAATGTCCTGGGCAGCAACATGCTCACCAGGCTTGTGGTGGTGGTCGGTTCAGTGACTGTTTTCAGGCTCAACATCAGGCTCTTGAGTGCTGCTGGTGGTTCTGAGTAAAAAAAAAAGTTTCACTCATCTGTTGGTTATATCCAGTCACTCCATCCAGCTGCTGAAGACAGAGGCCAGACTCTAAGCTGTCGTGGTCGGCGTCCTCCAGTCAAATGGAGCCAACAGGAATTTAAAAAGGCCCAAGGCCTTACGAAATCTGTATTGCAGCCTTGAGTTTGCTCCAGAACCACTTGGGGCCTGAATTTCCAGCTCGGCATCGTCAGAAGGGTGTCCCCACCCCCTGGACAGGAAACAACACTGAAGCCCAAAATTAAAAAGGCCTCTCCTTACCTAAGCCAGTTGTTGTTTCCTGTCCCCAGGTAGCATGGAGCTCCTCCTCTGACTCTTTCATGCTGGATGAAAATGCGCACGGCCTTATCTAAAAACTTCTACAACCCCCAGAATGGGAGGGCCATTGCAGAGGACGGGGGGCTCCAGGGACGCAGTACCTCCCTTCCCCGTCCTTAGGCATATGCCCCGGGATTTACCTCCATTGATGAGGGTGAAGGATCCCACACAGGCGGCACCTCGGCAGGTGGAGAGTTTCCCGGAGCGTGGGGAGTCTTCAGCGTGTTCAGCAGTTATGGCAGGGGAGTCGGACGTCATGAATGCGACAATGTCACGGCGGCCGTGTACATCATGACGTCACACGCCACACGGTGGCTTGCATATTAGATGGAAGCCACATCATTCTGTCCTGCGGCATTTGTGGCCCTGCATTATGTCTGCTCCTCCAGATGCAGACTCTGCCCGCAAGTCTGTGGATCCTGGTTCCAGCACCCTCTATTGCTAGCTTTGGCAGATTTATCTCTATATAGGGTGTAGGTCATCCACAACTCGAGTGCCTGGTGCTGAAGGTGAATATATATATTTTATACTAAGCCCTTTTAAACCTCCACCTCCAAGACACCAAGGGGTTATTCGGGATGCAATAAGTGTGCCATATGTAGGAAGTCCTTCATTTCTAAGTCTAAATAATCACTCTGTGCCAAATGCACTTAAAAGGTTGTCTCTGAAGAATCCCCCTCTTTTCAAGACTCCCATGAGGTAGCTGTATGATTAGAGAAGAAGTAAATGCTGCTGTGGGGTCCAGATTACCTCCCTTGTCTCCACAAGCCTCCACATATCAAAAATCCCACAGTTCTCAATTTTATGGGTTTGATGTAGTTGAAGAGAATATTGATAATGATTCTGACTAGAGATCCTGACTAGACACTCATACCAAACGGATCCGTCCCTACTGACTTTCAGTCGGGTGAGGACGACGGATCCGTTTGGTATGAGTGTCATACCAAATGGATCCGTCACCATTGACTTACACGCAGCTGAGGACGGATCCGCAATGCCTGCGGGCATTGCGCAGGGGAGCCGAGCGCTACAGTGCTCGTAACGAGCATGTTCGCTCATCTCTAATTCTGACTCTTCAGAAGATGGTATGGAAGACCGTTATTTCTCCCAGAGGAAACTCTGTCTTCTAAAGACGATAAGAGCTACTGTAAATTTACAGGAGACTAAGGGATGTCAATTGGTGCAGTATCAATTTTTTTAGGGATTAGGGGATCAAAGAGTTCATCTCTAAAGAATGTAGGGATCCTGAAAAAAGGGCTCCTATTACAAGCTCTTTCAAAAGAAAATATCTTTTTTTTCAGAATCTGATTACAAAGATTCCAAGACTCCAAAAATCAATGCGCCCGTGGCCCGAATCTCAAAAAAGACCTCCCTTCCATTTGAAGACATGGGGTTATTACGAGATCCAATGGATACAAAAATGTGAAAGCTTACTTAAAAAGGCCTGGGAGACGAATTCTGTAATGTTTAGCCCCAGCATTTCTTCCACATACACGGCTAGAGCATTATCTGTATGGCTAAGTCAACTAGAAGATCAGTTAGCGTCTGTTACCCCTAGAGAACAGATCTTGGCATCCTTGCCAACATTGAAGCAAACATCAAATTTTTTAGCTGACGCTAAAAACTGACCAGAGGAGATTATTCAGGAAGATGGCAGTCCTCAAGAGGAAGAGGTAAAGGATTCCTCTTCAATCCAGACAACCCCACAAAATCCAGAATGATGCCAGATATCAGTTTGGAGCAAGAAAAATATTTTGTTCCAGAATGGGAAAAAATGGGAACCTCCCTTTGGGTTCTGGCTTCCATTCAAAAAGGCTTCAGACTGGAATTCAACTCATGTCCATCGGACCATTTTGTTATCAACAAACAAAAGCAGTTATTACTAAAATCAGAAATTTTTGATCTTCTCCAAAAACAGGTGTTTCTTCCGATTCCAGATAACCAACTGCAGCAAGGATTCTATTCTCCAGTCTTTCTGATCCAGAAGCCAGGGGGATCATTCAGACTTATTATAAATCTAAAAAGGTTAAACGCCTTACCTACGAGAGATTCAAGATGGAGGGAGACCATCAAGTCAACCATAAACCTTCTTCCCCACCTGCTATATGGTGACTATGGATTTACGGGATGCTTATTATCATGTATACCCATCTTCAAAGAACAACAGAAATTCTTGAGAATTGCTCTATACATAGGAGATCGCCTTTGTCAATTCAAATTCCAGGCTCTTCCATTCGGTCTCTCGTCAGCTCTGAGAATTTTCTCAAAAGTAATTGCCGAGGCAACAGACCACTTCCATCTACAGGGAATTCTCATAATAACCTATTTAGACAACTTCCTTATTGCAGCCGAAACATAGGATGTCCTCTTGCTTCACCTAGATCTAGTACGAAAAACCTTCCTGCACCTAGGATGGATTATAAATTTCAAAAAATCTGACTGTATTCCAAGTGAACGAAAAATCTTCTTGGGGGTTCTTTTAGATTCCCGCCGGCTAATGTCTTTTCTCCCAGAAGAAAAACAGTCTGCTCTATATCAAAAGATCTCTGTTTTGCAGGTCAAAGACTTCCACTGTCAGAAATATTGTGACCGTCCTGTTCCATCTAACATCTTCAGTACCCGTAGTCAGATGGGCGCAGAGCCATACAAGGATTTTGCAGTCTTGTCTCTTGGAGTCCTGGGATGGCACCCAGACCTCCCTAGACAAAAAGTGTCTCTTCCATCAAAGGTACTGCAGTCCCTAGCCTGGTGGAAAATAAGGAAAAAATTGCAGACAGGAGTTTATTGGCATCAATAAGATTTACTAGCAGTTACTACAGATGCCAGAAACAGAGGCTGGGGTGGACATGCTGCAGACTTAAAGGGGTTCTGCAGTTTTTGAAATCTCGTGATCTATCCTCTGGATAGATCATCAGCATCTGATTGGTGGGGGTCCGACACCCGGGACCCCCGCCGATCAGCTGTTTAAGAAGGCAGCCGCGTCAGAGGATAGATCATCAGTTTTAAAACACTGCAGAACCCCTTTAATAATTCAAAGAATGTGGAACTATTCCATGTCAAACGCCTCTTCAAATCAGAGAGAACTTACTGCGGTTTTCAAGGTTCTTCTGGAACTTCATTCAAGAATATCGATTGGTCATGTAAAAATTCTATCAGACAATACTACTTTTGCCTACATAAACAGGGAGACACTCGAAGGAGGTCCCTCGCATCAACTGCAAAAAAGATCTTTTTCTGGGCAGAGAAGCATCTAACTTCCTTATCTGCAGTCCACTTAAAAGGAAGCAAAAATGTAGTGGCAATCAGACACTAAGAGAAGGAAAATGGGCCCTGGATCCCGGTATATTCAAGCAGATCACAGTAAAACAGGGGGTTCCAATCCTGGGCCTATTTGCAAACCAGGGCAACAGGAAGGTACAAAGGTTTTGCTCTCTGTTCCCATAGGATCAACCATAAATTCTAGATTCCCTATCTCACCCGTTGCCAAAGGGACTGCTATATGCACCCCCCTCCCCCTTCAGCCTAATCCCAAGGACTCTTATGAAAGTGGCGGAGGAGCAGGCACAGGTAATTATTAGCCAAGAAGGGCCTGGTTTCCTCTTCTCAGCCTGTCAGCGGGGGAATACTGAACTCTTCCAGTGTTTCTAGGTCTCTTATTTCAGGGTCCGATATACCACCTCAAGGTCTCTCAACTCTGAATGACGACTTGGAGATTGAATGTCTAGCCCTAAGAAATAAAGGTCTCTCTGATCCAGTATTCTCCACCATATTGAAGGGTAAAAAGTCTGTAACATCTAGAATTTACCTTAGAACTTTGAAAGGCTTCCTTTCTTTTGCTGGAGACCGTTTTCACCCTTTACCCTCAGAGTTCATATATCTGCCCTAAGTATCTTTTTGGATTCCAGATTAGCAGAGCATCTTCTAATCAAATTTGTTTTGCAGTCAGAATTTTGCCTACCATATGCTCTAACATCCTGGGACCTAAATTTAGTTCTTACGGTCTTAATGGATCCTCTGTTTGAACACATTGACAGCATTCTTATAAAACTTCTGTCCCAAAAACTGCCTTTCTTCTGGCTATAACAACTGCTAGAAGGATTGGTGAAATACAGGCTTTTTCTTGCTGTCCACCATATCTGAAAATCTTTGAAGACTGTATAGTCCTAATGCATTGCCCATTCTTCCTTTCGAAGGTGGTTTTAAGATTCCACTGCAATCTGGAAGTAGTGCTGCCATCCTTTTGTTCTTCACCCTCTACGGATCTGGAGAAAAAAATTCCACAACCTGAATGTTAAGCGTTGCTTTCTGAGTTATCTGTAGAGATCAGAACAGTTCAGGAAGTTTGACCGTCTCCTTCTTCAATTCCAGGGTCCTTATAAAGGACTAGCAGCTAGGAAACCCACCATTGCTAGATGGATAAGAGATGCAATGTCTTTGTTATACTAACAAAAATCTTGTTCCCCATGTGGGTCTCAAGGCCCACTCAACTTGAGCTATGTCGGCTTCCTGGGCAGAGTGCCACTGTATCAATAGAACAGATCTGCAAAGCGGCCACCTGGGCTAACCCAATTCCTTTTTTTAACCACTATAAGCTGGATGTGGTTCATAACCAGGACTTGTCCTTTGGGCGCTGAATTCTTTCTGCAGTAGTCCCACCCTAAATTGTTTTCATTCCTCTGTTATTCCTCCTGTCAGTCCTGTTGGGGAGGCAACAGGAAAAAGGATTAATTACTCTTACCGGTAATTGGATTTTCCATTAGCCTCCGCAACGGCACTGGGTATGTCCCACCCTTTAATTTGGTGAAGTATGATTAACAAGTTTGATGTGTATTCTATTGGTTTAATAAATTTTTTTCTTGCGTAATTTTCGTGTCCTTTGTTATTAACTAGCTTAGGTAAGGAGAGGAGGCCTTTTAAATCTGGAGCTTCAGTGTTGTTTCCTGTCCAGGGTGTGGGGACTCCCTCCTGTCAATGCCATTGCGGAGGCTAATGGAAAAGCCAATTATGGTAAGAGAGAGTAACCCTTTTTGTCTGGTTTTGAGATCCAAACGCAGATGTGAAAGTAATATTATTCATTGCCTAAGTAAAGGAAGACCATTCCTAATTTTTCTGAGAGCACCTCCTGCTTTTAAGTTCATCCTGTTTTGGAGAAACTGTATACTTTTCATACACCCCCCGCCCTTTACTGTGGTGACAAACCCGCATAACCTTTACCTCGAGAGGCTCTCTATCATGTGATTTGCTGGGTTTCAGATTCCCTGGGCTGCCTTTGTACCACTGCCTTCCGCCACCTTTGATGTAGCCTATTAGGTGGGCAATTTTTGTAATCCACTGGCTGCTTGGAGCACCTCACTCTGCCCCGCAACACTTAGGACTGTGGACTTTCTGTGTATATTCCTGCTATACAGCCTCTGGTGTGTGGGTGCCTGAGACCAAAATACTACATCACATTGGAAAATGGGTCACAAAATGGACAAATCTGGACCTCCTCCAGACTGAAGTGGAGGGAAAGAGGGGGGGGGGCTTCTGCTTTAGCTGCGCATATCTCTGGATAGGTAACAGCTAGAGATATGGGTTCAAAGCTTTCAAACAATGCCGCACTACACTACATGGGAAGATATTGCTGTTAGAAATGGGGATGCAGTGAATGCAGCTGAAAGTAAAAGCAGGTTTTACTGCATTTCTTCCCGACTCCAGACCAGGCCCATGTGTCTAGCTGCCACCAATCAGGAGATATGAGCAGCTACAGACTTCCCCTCCCCCTTCTGCCTGAGCAGGGCTCTGGCAGAACAGTTAAAGGCTATGTACACTTTTCAGGGCAATTTTTTATTATATTATTGCTCTGTACTCATTTTGAGCTAAAAGTAATTTTTTAATTAGTTTTTATTACAAACATGGAACAGTTTTTTTTCTGTACAGGGCTGAGATGCTCTAATAGAGGGATCTTAATTTTCTCTCTCTGCCTGGCTCCTCCTGCTCTCTGACATTTATACACTCATTACAGCTAATTTCTTACCTTACTGTTAAGAATGTGGCATAAATAAGTGTTTATGACCACTTAGTAATTTAGAGAGAAGGTTTATTAGATGACAAAGTGAAACTAAAAAGTACATTCATACAGCTACCGGGAAGGTAGAATTGAGTAGAAAAGACATTATAGAGAATTATGGGAGGCTGAAGCAAATTGTTGTCTGCAAGTCCACCAAATGCATAAAGGACATTGGGCCCAATAAATGGAGATGCGCTGCAGGCAGTGTGGGTAACCATAGAAGGGAGTTTGAATGTATGGGTGCTAACCATAGTTTTTCTATCTCCATCCATCTAGAGTACGCATAAAGGGATAACGAGGTGGGGAGTCATCTAAGATGTGTGACCCAATAGTACCTAGTAATATCTGGGACTGACAGTCCTCCCTGCGTTTTCAGAGCCGCAAAAACCCCACATGCTATTCTGTGTCTTTTTCTGTTCCATACGAACCGCAGGATAGCGGATTGGATAGCTTGTAGTTCCTTCCCAGGTACAGGGACAGGAAGGGTTTCAAACAGTCATTGATTTGATTAGTCATAGCAGTTTGGGAAGAATGGACATTTTAACTGTTGCTATTCATCCAAAGAAGGATATCGGCAAAGTCATCCATTTAGTCATAAGGGCTTTAAAGGGGTATTCCCATCTGACAAATGTAGTTTGTATAGTTAGATATGGCCATACCAATATTATTACTAATAGAATGTATTTATATAAAATGTACCGTTTAGAAGATTTCCCTATTTGTATATCCATTGTCCCACACACATCAGTCAGGCCGTTGCCCCTGGTTACGACCACCGCAGCCATGTAGTAGTGGAGGCCGTCTTGCTCCTTTTCAAACCCACTCTGAGTTAACTGCTCTATTGTGAACGCACATTGCATGAGCATGCGGAGACACATCTTAGGATAGTAGCATTTTTGTCTATGCTTCCAAAACGCAGAAAAACTGATCCTGTTCCAAGATCAATTCAACTCTATGGAGCAGCATCCGTTTATAAAGTCTGCGTTTTGGACGGATCCTGACCGTTGCGTTTTGGATGGGTGGCGTCCAAGACGCAGATGTGAAAGTACCTAAGATGTGTCTCCGTATGCTCATGTAATGTGCGTTCACAATACAGCAGTTACCTCAGAGCAGGTTTGAACAGGAACAAGCCGACCACCACTACTACATGGCCACGGTGGTCGTAACTAGGGGCAACAGTCTGACTGATGTGTGTGGGACAATGCCTATACAAATAGGAAAATCTTCTAAACGGTACATTTTATATAAATACATTCTATTAGTAATAATATTGGTATGGCTATATCTAACTATACAAACCACATTTGTGAGATGGGAATACCCCTTTAAGGTCATAGAGGAGAGATGGGAAGTTTAGGGCATATAGGGAGGAGTATGTAGGGGTTAATTGTATCCCTAGATAGCGCAGGGATCTGTTACTCCACTTAAAGTGGAAGTTAGTTTGCAGTAAGGCTAACCCCTCGGGGAAAGGTTAAGTGGGAGGGCTTCAGTTTTGGTTGTATTTACTTTGTACCCAGATATTTTACCGTAGATTTGGAAGAGTGACATGCGAGTCAGACAAGGTGAGAAGAATCCATTGATGTCAGGATAAGACCTGATAGCTGCTGCAAGTGGCTCACTGCAAAGCACGAAAAGGAGAGTGGAGAGCGGGCACCCCTGCCGAATGCCATTACTAATGGGGAATGTACCAGAATGAGCATGGGGAATTTTTATAGTGGCTGTGGATCGGGTGTAAAGTGCACAGAGTGCGGTTAGAAAAGGGCCAGTGATACCAAAAGCCCACAGGGTGGATTATCATCACCCTGCCGGCATGGAACAAAGCCCACTTGGTCTTTATGTCTGAATTCAGGGAGCCAATATGAGAGCCAGTATCAAGGATTTTTGTGACTATTTTTAGGTCAGAGTTAAGGAGGGCTATAGGTCGATAATTTGAACAATCTAATGGATCTTTGCCTGGCTTTGAAATAAGGGTTATATAAGAATGAAGAGTCGACTCTGGCGGTCAGTCTGGTTGAATGGAAGTTGGAAGTTCAGGGAATATGTATAGAGATGTGTAGTATTCTTGGAAGAGGGCGGAGATTAGGGCTGAAATGATTATTCAGTGGAATCTAGTAATTCTACACAAAAAAATCCTCGATGCAAATTTTTGGCATCGAGAATTTGTTTGTGTCATTTGACCACGGAGCGGGGGTGAATCGCTTGCTGTTACTCAAAACTCTGTGGTCACCCGCCGGTCCACACGGCCGGACATCATCAGGACATAGTGCACATATGCAAAGTGCAGTGCTTGGCGAAGAAGTAGGAGTGGAGCGGCATCCCCACAGGAGAGGTAAGTATTTTGTTTCACTGGCGCTGGGGACATGGCTAGGAGGGGGAGATGGTGGCACTGCGGGGGCAAGCTTGTGGCACTAGAGGGCACCTGGAAGCACAGGGGGGCAAGCTGGTAGCACTGGGAGGCAAGCTGGTGGCACTGGGGGGGGGGACATCTGATGGCACTAGGGGGGAAGCTGTCTTTTTATCTGCTAAAGCGGAATACACTTGGGGGAATGATCTAACTGCAAATCTAAAGGAACCCTCATTGTCAAAATGAGTCTCCTGGAGGAAAACCACATCAGCTTTTTGGGAGCGACATTCAGTAAGAGCTAATCTCCTTTTAACATTGGAATTAAGGTCCTTTACATTCAGTGAGATACATTTAATCATAGTGTAAGTATACAGTGAGTACCAGGATGCCATATTTTTTAATAAAGACCAAATTAAAAAATATATATTTTTTGCTCAAAATGAGTACAATGCATTAATAAAAAAATTGCCCTCAAAGGTGTACATAGCCTTTACATCCACATTGGGTAATTACACTGCAAAATAAAAAAAAGAATAAACTGCTAAAATTAAACCTTGCATGGCTTATAGCTACTGACAAAAAAGGGCATTTAAAAATGCAAATCTGAGGTGTCAGCCATAGCCTTTACAAAAGGCTTAAAAAAGGGCTGGTGCCAGGGCTGTTAGTACATCCAGTAATATACTCAATTGGCTAACTGTAGATAAGGTTCACACAAAGATAAATGTGAACAAGACTTTGGGTCCAGATGGATTACACCCAAGAGTTCTTAAAGAACTCAGTTCAGTTATTGTTGTGCCTCTGTTCATAATGTTTAGAGATTCTCTAGGGACTGGTACAGTGCCAAGTGACTGGTGCAAGGCAGATGTGGTGCCCATATTCAAGAAGGGATTTATGTCCTCCATAGGTAATTATAGCCCAGTAAGCTTAGCTTCTGTTGTGGGCAAAATGTTTGAAGTACTCTTAACCCTTTCACGACCGGAGGTTTTTTCGGTATTGCGTTTTCGTTTTTTGCTCCTTGCCTTCATACAGCCATAACTTTTTTATTTTTCTGCTCACATAGTTGTATGAGGGCTTGTTTTTTGCGGGACAAGTTGTACTTTCAAATGCCACCATTTATTATTGGATATGTTGTAGTGGGAAGCGGGGAAAAAAATTCCAAATCGGGTGAAATTGCAAAAAAAACACTATTCCGCTACAGTTTTCCGGGTTTTTTATTTACGGCGTTCGCTGTTCATTAAAACTGACCAGTTACTTTCATTCTACAGGTCAGTATGAATCCAGCGGTACCTAACATGTTTAGTTTTTCTTGTGTTTTGATAGTGATAAAAAAATGATAAAGTTGGTTGTTTTTTTTTTTTTTTTTTTGGTCGTCATATCTTGACCCCGATAACTTTTTGGCATTTATGTGTACGGAGCTGTACGGGGGCTCATTTTTTGCGGGGCGATCTGAAGTTTTTATTGATACCATTCTGGGGTGTGTCTGACTTTTTGATCGCTTTTTATTTAATTTTTTTTTAGAAAAAAAAAGTGACAAAAAACGTCAAATCGCCATTTGGACGCTTTTTTCCGCCGTAAAAGCAGTACAATTGCCCTGCAAACAAATATGGATAGGGAAATTACTTAACAGGTTAAAGGACCTCGGACGAGAATACTTTGTGGCACAGGACAAGTCTTCTCATCTTGCGGTCCTTCCCTATTACAGACAGCCGGACCCCTGCTGTATCCACCAGCATCGGTAATAATGCAGAGGCCAGTGGATTTAACCCCTCATATGCCGTGGTCAGTGCTTTCTGCGGCATATGGCAGGTTCACGCTCCCTCTCCTGATCCATCGGGTCCCCGCTGTGCGGTGGCGTAGACCCGATGGTTGCCATAGAGGCCCCAAGCCTTTCAAGGCAAGGCAGCAAGGCATTGGGGCCCGGCAACTACGGAGGCCTATGAGGCCCAGCCCTCAGGCTGGGTCTCATAGGCAAACTATCAGTGTATTACACTGTGTAATATCATACCCGTCAGCGCCATAAAATAAAAACTGTGCCAAATAAGCACCTTACTTATCACCTTACATCACAAATAGTGTAATACCAAGCGATCAAATGTCATATGTACCTCAAAATAATACCAATCAAATCATCATCTCATCCTACAAAAAATAAGACCCCACCTAAGACAATCGCCCAAAAAATAAAAAAAGATATGGCTTTCAGAAAATGGAGAGACTAAAACATCATTTTTTTTTTTTGTTTCAAAAAGCTCTTATTGTGTAAAACCAAAATATTAAAAAAGTCAGACATATTAGATATTGCTGCATCTGTAACAGCCTGCTCTATAATAATATCAATGATCCAACCCATCTGGTGAACACCGCAAAAAATAAAATAAAATAAAAACCGTATCAAAAAAAGCCATTCATCACCTTACATCACAAAAAGTCTAATACCAAACAATCAAAAAGTCATATGTGCCCCAAAATGGTACCAATCAAGCTGTCATCTCATCCTGCACAAAATGAGATCCTACCTAAAACAATCGCCCAAAATATTAAAAAGAAATGGCTTTAAGAAAAAGACCCAAAAACATGATGAAAGAAAAGAAAAATAAATGTAGACATATTTGATATTGTCGCTTCTGTAACAACCTGCTGTTTAAAAATATCACATGATCTAACCTGTCAGTTGAACACCGTAAAACACAAAAAATAAAATCTGTGCCAGAACAGCCATTTTTGGTTACCTTACCTCACAAAAAGCGTAATATAGAGCAATCAAAAATCATATGTACCCCAAAATAGTACCAATAAAACCTTCACCTTATCCCGTAATTTCCAAAATATGGTGACCTTTTTGGAGTTTCCACTCTAGGGGTGCATCGGGGGGCTTTAAATGTCATATGGCAACTTAAAATTATCCCAGTGAAATCTGCCCTCCAAAATCCATATGGCGCTTCTTTCCTTCTGTGCCCTGTCGTGTGCCCATACAGCAGTTTACCACCACATGTGGAGTGTTTCTGTAAACTGCAGAATCGGGGTTATAAATATTGAGTGTTATTTGGCTGTTCACCCTTGACTTGATACAGGAAAAAATGAATTAAAATGGAAAATCTGCCAAAATATCCTTTTTCCTTTAATTCTTGTGGAACACCTAAAGGGTTAACAAAGTTTGTAAAATCAGTCTTGAATAACTTGAGGGGGTCATTTATGGGTGGTTTCCAGTATGTAAGCACCACAAAGTGACTTCAAAATTGATTTTTTTTCCTTAAAGTGGGTTTTTGAAATATTCTTAAAAATTTAAAAATTTGCTTCTAAAATTCTAAGCCTTATAAGATGCTAAAAAGAATAAAATTACATTTACAAAATGATACAAACATGAGTAATAACTCTTTTATGATGTATCACTATCTGCCTTAAAAACAGAGAAATTCAAATTTTGAAAATTGCGAATTTTTCCAAATTTTCTGACAATTTGGGATTTTTTAATAAAGGGTAATTATATTATGAAGTACAATGTGAACCTTTTCCAGCTCTGCTATGTCTGCCTTGTTCACAGGAGCCCAGAACTGTACACAGTACTCCATGTGTGGTCTGACTAGTGATTTGTAAAGTGGCAGGACTATGTTCTCATCACAGGCATCTATAACTCTTTTGATGCAACCCATTATCTTATTGACCTTGGCAGCAGCTGTCTGACAGCGTAGTTTGCGGTTTACTAAAATTCCTAGGTCCTTTTCAATGTCCGTGTTACCCAGTGTTTTACCATTTAGTATCTACTGGTGACTTGCATTATTCCTTCCTATGTGCATAACCTTACATTTGTCAGTGTTAATCCTCATCTGCTACTTCTCTGCCCAGCCTCCAATCTATCCCGATCCATCTGTAGCAGTGTTCTGTCCTCTTCTGTGTTAATTACTTTACACAGTTTAGTGTCATCTGAAAAAAATGATATTTTATTGTGCAAGCCTTCTATAAGATCATTAATAAATATATTGAAGAGAATATGGCCCAACACTGACCCCTGAGGTACCCCACTAGTGACAGTGACCCAATCTGAGTATGTGCCAGTAATAACCACCCTCTGTTTTCTATCACTGATCCAGTTACTTACCCACATACAGACATTTTCTCCAGGCCAAGCATTCTCATTTTATATACTAGCCTTTTATGTGGGACCGTGTCAAATGCTTTGGAGAAGTCCAGATATACGACATCCATTGATTCGCAGCGGTCAAGTCTAGAACTTACCTCCTCATAGAAACTGATTAAATTAGTTGGACATGACCGATGCCTCATGAAGCCATGCTGATATGAAGTTATTTGCTTGTATTCATTAAAATACTCCAAGATAGCATCTCTTAGAAAACCTTCAAACAGTTTACCCACGACAGATGTTAAACTTACCAACCTATAGTTACCGGGCTCTGTTTTTGGACCCTTTTTGAATATTGGCACCACATTTGCTATGCGCCAATAGTGTGGAACACGCCCTGTCAGTATAGATTTCTTAAATATCAGAAATAAGGGTCTGGCTATGACATTACTTAATTCTCTTAGGATACGGGAGTGTATGTCATCCGGTCTAGACCTTGCGCTCTTCTACCATCCGTTTGAGGATGCCCCACAGATTCTTAATAGGGTTTAGGTCTTGGAGACCTTTACCTTCAGTTTCTCTAGCAATGCAATGGTTGTCTTGGAGGCATGTATGGGGTCTTTATAATGTTGGAATACTGGCCTGTGGCACAGTTTCTGAAGGGAGGAGATCATGCCCTGCTACAGTATGTCACAGTACATGTTGCCATTTATGGTTCCCTCAATGAACATCTGGCTCTCCATAGAGAGCAGCATTCATGCAGCCCAGAACCATGACACTACCACCACCATGCTTGACTGTAGACAGCACGCACTTGTCTTTGTACTCCTCACCCGGTTGCTGCCACATACGCTTGACATCATCAAACCACAACTTTGTTCCAGTAATCTATGTCCTTAGTCTGCTTGTCTTCAGCAAAACTTTTTGTGGGCTTTCTTGTGCATCACCTTAAGGAGAGACTTCCTTCTAGGACGACATCCATGCACGCCAATGTGATGCAGTGTGTGGCATGCGGTCTGAGCACTGCCATGCCGACCCCGTTGTCCCTCACCCCTTGAAGCTCGTTCAATGGGCCTACACTGAGGGACATCGTCCTAATTCCATGACCAAGGCTAAAATAGTTGTCATTCCCATACCAGACAGGGTCCCTACCTTATGTGATTCATATTGCCCTATTTTCCTATAGATGTTAAGATCTTGACAAAGGTGTTAGCTTACTGGGTAAATGCTGTTATACATTCAATTGTGTACCACGATAAAAATGGTTTCATGCTTTGCAAGTCTACAGGAATCTGAGATCCTTGTACCTTCGTTTACAAGCTACCCATGAGAATGCCTGATAGAGGGTCTTGGTGTCTGTGGATGTGGCCAAGGCCTTAGATTCTGTTGAATGGCAGTAACTTTGGGTTGTCCTTGAAAAATTATTTTTTTTTTTACTTGGGTGCAGTTGTATCATCATCCTGTGGCCTTAAGGCTGTATTACACTAGCCGATTTGTTGGCCGATAATCACTAACGAGTGTTCACATGAACTCTCATAACGATCATATTGCAGTGTAATATTCTGCTGATTGCCTGATGAATGAGCAAACTCTCATTCATCGGGCAATTCTGATTTTTAAGCATGCTTAAAAATCAATGCTTGCCGGCAGCAGATTGTGATCGGTGATCTGCCACCGGCAAACCATTAGACAGTATGAGGACTGCATGTAATAGCAGCGGTCTCCTCCGATAGCTAGCAAGCGATTGCCGGGAGGGAAAGCTTCCCTCCCGACGATCGTTTGCTCACTTGGCCTATGTAATACAGGCTTTAGTTGTGGTGAATGGATTCCCTTCTCATATATGCTGTCTGGAATGTGGGAATAGGAAGGGGTGCCCTCTCTCCACATTGCTGTATACTGATTAAACCTTTAGCAGCTTTACTTCACCAAGCTCTGGGGGTCAGTTAAGATGATTATTCTGCCTATGATATCATGTATGCCCTTCTACCACCCATGTATATCCCTGTTACTCTTTTCCAAAAACTGGAAAGCTTGATGTGTCTTTTGTCTGGATGAACCAGAAACTTTGTATTTCTACACAGTATTGATCATTGTTATGTCTCTGGGAGAGCTAAGCAATTTTTTTTAATATTAAAACATGGGGCTAACTGCGGCTGCATATTTGTCAACCCTGAGTTTCCTCCTCCCCCACAGCTGAGCATTCTCAATTAAACCTTGTACCAGGCTAAGAAGTCTGTTGCCCGATTCTGGATTGCCGGTGCTTCCCCTTGTCCCTGTAACTGGATACAAGCAATAAATAAGACATTATACTATAAGAAGTAGATTTAAAACACAGGAACAAGGAAGCATCTCTCTCTGTCTATCAACTTCTTGTTTGATATGGGTCACTTGGCTGCTGCAGCCAATGAGTGTTCCCAAAGTCACGTGCCCCACTGACATGATGCAATGGGGGACACTTCACCGTTGTGGCCAGTCAGAAAGTTGAAATGTGGAGACCAGTGCGAGGCAGCAGCGGCAAGGGACTGAGGGAGCTGGAACCCAGCAGCAGGGAACAGGTAAGTATGTCATTTGGGGGGGGGTCTGCACAAAAGGCCCCCCCGTAAGTGAACATCCCCTTTAAAGTTTATCAATTTAGCTAAATATATGGAATTGTTTATTGCAATACGCTGTATATTCTCCTTCTATATCATGCTTATATAGAATGTTTGTGTTACAGGTTTCAGAAAATCCTCTCATCTATCTCTTGGACACACCAGGAGTCCTTTCACCTCGCATTGAGTCGGTTGAGACAGGAATGAAGTTGGCAATATGCGGTAAAACAGTACAACTATACCTTACATTTATTTTTTGATCTTATGGAAAATAGTTTTCAAAGCAACACGTTAAAGGGATGTTCCAGTGATAGTTAAAAAAAAAGAGAAAATAGGCCTGAAGATGTTATAAATAACAAAAACTTTTAAGAATTGTAGTATATGCAGTAGTATTTTTTCAGCAGAAAGCCGGCATTTGTGCCAGAGAACCACAGGATTACATTATAGTGAATGGGTATCTGGTACTGTCCAGTTATGCCAGATACAGTAATTCCGGTATTAGTGCTAAAATATTCTCTGACGGAGCAGCCTGCTAGAGTTTATTGCATCTGGAATTGTCAGAAACTGCTGGAGCCTATTGACTATGATGGAATCTGGCCTGTTTCTAGCATTAGGTGTCCAGGTTTGGACAATTAAAGCTGCAAGCAGCTTTTTGTCCGGCTGAATCCTGGCACTAAGGCCAGAAACTGGCTGGATCGCCTCCTGGTCCTATTGTGGACCATTTACTACGACGGGGAAAAGTAGTATCCGGCTATGCCGGATACAATAAACTCCGGTAGGCTGTTGGAACATTTCAGCGCTAGTGTGAAACTAGCCTAACCTATAAATACTCATTTATGGGCAGTTGTTTTTTTTTTTTTTTTTGTTGTTGTAATTAACACAGAAGAGGTCAGTACACTGTTACAGAGGGATCTGGATAGATTGGAGGCTTGGGCAGAGAAGTGGCAGATGAGGTTTAAAACTGACAAATGTAATGTTATGCACATGCGAAGGATAACTACATGTCACCAGTACATACTAAATGGTAAAACACTGGGTAACGCTGACATGGAAAAGGATGTAGGAATTTTAGTGGACAGCAAACTAAGCTGTAGAAACCAATACCAGGCAGCTGCTGCCAAGGCAAATAAGATAATGGGTTGCATCAAAAGGGGAATAGATACTAGTGATGAGAACATAGCCCTGCCACTTTACAAATCACTTGTCAGACCACACATGGAGTACTGTGTATAGTTCTGGGCTTCTGTGAACAAGGCAGACAAAAGCAGAGCTGGAGAGGGTTTAGAGAAGTGAAACTAAAGTAAATAACTCGAATGGGTGGACTACAGTACCCAAAAAGATTATCAAAATTAGGGTTATTCACTTGAGAATAAAGAGGACTAAGGGGCGGTCTAATAACTACTGTATTTATAAATATATCGAGGGTCAGTTCAGAGATCCCTCCCATCATCTCTTCAGTTCATGTCCCCTAGGGTGTCATTTCTTAAAATACCATTTTTTCCCATTTTCATTGGTGTTTGTGATCCCAGAAGGGACGTGTTGCCGTTATGGTTCAGTTATATCGCCGATTTCTGTTGTCACCACTGAGGATATTTGATTTGGATTGGGTTAGGAGTGGATCCAGGGGCGTCATTTAATTATTGAATGCCTCTGGCAAGTTCAGATCCACATAACGTCCAGTGGTATTATCTGCCTTAGACACCCCGCTACTGAGGGTCCTGTTTTCCTCCTCAAAGTTTTAATTGATGTGTAATAAACGTATTTTTGTTTTATTTTTAACATCCTGTTAAGGCAGTGATTTTTTTTTTTTTTTTTACTACCCTGTTGTTCAAGAGAAAGAATGCTTCTTCAGGTACTCTGTTCCACCCTCTGTGTGTGTGTGGATGTAAGTTTGCATATTTTGTTCTTTTAGCAAACCATCCACCCTCTCAATAAGTGCTGCTACCTGAAGGTAAAGTGAAGGGAAAGTGGCAAATTCAGGGCACATCATTTTCTTTCGCCCATTATCAAATTTTGTGACCTGTAAAATGAGTGCCATTGTCAGACTGAATTTCTTGTTGCAGTCCATAGCACATCTTCAATTGCTTCAACAACTTCAGAGTAATCTCTTGTTTTGCCTCTTTAGTAGGGTAAGTGAGCAACGCTCCAGAGCAGGTATCCACTGATGTAGTACAGTAGCGTACATGACCTATACAAACTGGAAGAGGTCAAATGAAGTCAATTTTCCAAACTTGACCCCCAAAATGTTCTCTGTGTAACTTACCCAGAGGTTGTTTCCATTGTCTTTTGCTTGACTTCCTGGCACACTGGACACTCATCTATGGTGTTTTCTGCATCTTTCAGTGTCAAAGGAATTTCTTTGTGTTTTGCCCAGTGTTAAGTGGCTTGAGCTCTATACTGTTCATGGACCAACTGCTCAGGATTGTTAGCTCCTCTCTGCTCACTTTTCCAACCTTCAAGAGTTGGTCTGCAACAAGGTTTCCAGGCACATTAGTATGACCATCGACATGACCCATATAAATTGTCCTTTTATTTATTTTTTTTATCCCAAAGTTTGTTCCATACATCTGGGTCTCCCCAGAGTGCCTTGCCTTTTATTGTACAATTAAATAGTCAGACCTTGAAATACAGCCCAACTTTCAATGTAGATGTACACTTCGCCTTCTGTTTCTTCAAGGACCATTAGTACAGCCATGAGCTCTGCTAGCTAACTTGATCCAAAATCACCTGTTTCATACAAGATAGTCTCTCTAGAGAGCTGAATAACTGAGGCTGCCCAGGAATGCTGTTGTATGTTACCTTGGCTGAATGCTGTGAACTATTTTTTTTTTTTGTTTATTAGTTAACTGGTCCCAAGAAGGAGTTTCCAGGAATAGCCCTCCTTCAATATGGAGTTGTTGTGACTCAAAGTCCACTAAACCTGCAAGTTGTTGACTGATAGCTGAGGGAGTCTGTCCAATTAACCCTCCTCTTTCTTGCAAATACCGCTTCCACTGTTGCAGAGTCTGCTTCTAGGCTACTGACATATAAGCCGCAAGGCCTTGCTGAAGCACCCAGTTACCTATCGGCAGATCTGTGCAAATTATGACTGGCTGAAGTCCTGTAGTGGTTTCTGTATGTTGTAAAGCTGTACAGGCTGCCAAAAAATGTTCCTTCAATGGGCTGTACTTTGTTTGGGCCAGTGTAAACTGCTTAGACCTGAACCAAATTGGCACCTTTTGTGCTCTTTTCATAGTAGCCTTTTGCCATAATGCCCGAGAAATGTCTTGGTCAGTCACTGACACATCCAAGATGAATGGCTGGGCTGGTCTAATAGGCCCTAGTCGGTTAGGGGCCTGGTTGGCCTATTTAGCACAGTGCAATGCATCTGCCTGAACCTTGCCCCAAGAAAAGTGAGCTTTGTTTCTGGTAGCATCATAGGTCTTAGAATGAGTCCCAGATGAGTTCAAATTACCTCCAGAATCTGAAAAGTCCCACTATTGCTTGAGCCTGTTTAACATTAGAGGTATATTTTAGGTTGGCAGTGGTGTCCAGAACTGGTTGTGGTATTGTTTTCTCTGGTCCATGCCACATCATTCCAATAAATTTCACTTGTTGGGAAGGCCCTTGGAATTTGTCCTTGGCTATGGCCCACCCCTAGTTCAACATTCATTCTGTCAACACCCCCAAGTCCTTTTGCACGATATCTTTGGAGTCACCTAACAATATGATGTCATCAATGTAATGATAAACGTTGCAGTTCAAATGTGTTGGTATGTTTTCCAAATCCCTAGCTATGAGTCTGTTGCGGTTGCCACTTCATGCGGTTGCCACCCTCCCCATTCTATGATGGGGCCACTATTTTCCCTGTTTGGCCTTGTTGACATCACCATTTGTTTTACCCTTCTGATCTTTCAGAAGGAGGGAAAACTGAAAACACAATGGATCCTGTCATTGGAGCATCCTTAAGGCCTGTATCACAGGGTCCATATTTTGCATCAGGATATGCTGATGATTTGGAAACCAAATGCAGCAGTGGGTACAAAACATAGAATACATGCAAACTTTCCAATCACGTGTCATCTCTGATTTGGATTGAAAATTTGCTCATCTCTAGCTACTATTTTGCGAGGAATCATTGTCTTAAAATCAGAGAAATAAAAATTTAGAAAATTGCAAATTTGAGATTTTTTAAATACATATCAACTCAAATTCACCAATAACATGAGGTATGATGTGTCGTGAGAAAGTGTGTCGCTTGGATTAAAGTGTTCCAGATGTAAGGGATCGCTCTCTCAAGCAGGACGGCTATGACAGATTCCTCCTCAGACAACAGGTTAAAGTCCAAATGGTGCTTTATTTTGGCACTTCAGCACCAGCACAAACATAAACATCGCAAAATAAACAACTGCCCCTCTAGGCTCTACCTAATATATAGGTCTTCTCTCTCCTCCCCTCTAGAGCACATTTCACACACAGGGTAAGACACGGCTTTACTCAGCCTTACGGTCCAGCAGCCTCCTGGCTGTGACCATACCAGTAGCTTGGAAGGATGTGGTACTAGAGTCCTCCCGAATCGCTGGGCCCCCCAAAATGCAGGATTTCACACAGCCTCATGGCTGGGACCACGCAGAGCTTCTGCAGGCTTCCTTTTTCAAGTTCTCCCTGACAGTCATAAACAGAGGGTTGTTTTATTCCTTTGTGATTACAGTAGGCCTCAACTGTGATATCCTCAGCAAAAGGCAATACATGTACTGGAAGGGTGTGGACTGGCGGATTCCACTACCAAACCTACCCACCAGTCTAAATAAAATCCAGCTCAGAACAGAATCTAGACAAACCTATCTCACCAAACTACACTGCTGCAGCTGAGGTATGGTATCTGGGTGGGATATACACACCTTCCAGCACTATACTGTACACATTACTACACAGAATTATTAGCAGATAGTGACACGTCAGATTTGAAAAACTGGGTTTCGGTCAAAAGATTAGGGCCACATGTAGGGTGTTTATAAAACCTGGAAGCACAGCATAATAATGAGGGCTTGCTTTTTACACTGGCATACATTGGGCACAACATATTGTGCACTTAACCCCTTCAAGACCTTGCCATTTTTCACCGCAAGGACCAGGCTGTTTTTTTGGAATTTGACATGTGTCACTTTATGTGGTAATAACTTTGGAACTCTCTGCCTGAGGAGGTGGTGATGGTCAGTTCATTAAAAGAGTTTAAGTGGGGCCTGGATGTATTTCTGGAGTGTAATAATATTACAGGTTATAGTTACTAGAGATGGGTCGTTGATCCAGGGAGTTATTCTGATTGCCTGATTGGGATTTGGGAAGGAATTTTTTTCCCCTAAAGTGGGGAAAATTGGCTTCTACCTCAGGTTTTTTTTTTTTGCCTTTCTCTGGATCAACTTGTAGGTTAACAGGCCGAACTGGACGGACAGATGTCTTTTTTTGGACTTATAAACTATGTTACTAACACCCCTTTGCATCCATCTTACTGCAGTAGAAGAAAAATTATTTTAATATATAGTCCCCAGATAGGGGATGTGTGAGCTCTATAACTATAGACAAATTTTTTTTACCCAGTTTTAACCCAGGACATACAAGCTGTCACGCCATGGCCCTTAGCAACCTGACACAGAATTGACGGACAGAAAAAAACAAACATAAAGAGTGTAGGCTTCCTCCCCGGCCTCCGCCGCCTCTTCCACCTACACCGCCATGTCCACAGTCTCATCAACGTTCGACTACATTTGGACCTCCACCTCTTGGTTCAAGATTGTTATTTTTTTTATTTTTATGTATTTTATTTATTTATGTCATTTTTTACCTCAAGAATAGAGATGAGCGAATCATGCAAAAAATTATTCGCCGAACATTCGCGGAACTTTTCCTAAAATTCGTATATATTCGACGAATAGATTAGTTGTATTTGCGTACAAAATATACGTTATGTGCTATTTGCGAATATTCGCTCACTAATAACGAACGTTCATTTTTCAAAAGGTACGCAACTTTATACGCTTTTAATGTATACACTGTTGCGTATGAATATAAGTCTCGCAAATGCACGCACAACACTAGGTCGTGGCGTACGAACCTCAGAGTCAGAGCGAATTTTGCAAGATGGCAACGGCAAGCAAGCGTTCGTGTCCATTCAGCTCTGAAGAGCTAAAGTACATGGTCCAGAAGATGGACAAGCTGGGCTATGATGGCAGTGGCACCCATCAACACCCGCACCAAGAAAAAAAACAAATAGTGGAGCGGGTGATACAAGGCCTGCGCCATCACTGTCCGAGTGAGCGGACCCAGGGCCAGGTCCAGAGGAAGTGGTCGGACCTCAAATTGAAGTGCCTACAGCGGCTAAGGCAGATCTGGGATGAGATACGAGAGGGTGAGTAACCAAAAATATTTGATAAGTAACATGTTAAAAAATTAGTTTACTTTCTGTATTTTATATGTACCAGTGCCATTAAAGAAAACCGTATAGGACAACGTGGGAGTGCGTAGTGCGCTGCAGCAATTTTCTTTCATGCTAGGCCACGCCTCTAACTCCACTCAAAGGCTAGGGCTACACGACGACATTTGTTGCGCGACATTTTTTATAATGGAAGTCTATGGTGTCGCACTGCGACATGCGACATGCTGCGACTGCGACACGACAGTCGCAGAAAACTCCATCCAGGATGGGTTTTTCTGCGACTGTCGTGTCGCAGCATGTCGAATGTCGTAGTCGATACCATAGACTTCCTTTTTAAAATTTGTTGCGAACACTGTCGCGAGTGTAGTTGTGCACTTTGTGTACATGTCGTTTTGTAGCCCTAGACAAACAAGTGAAGGTATTCTCAGATACGTGCCCCTTCCCAGTAATTTGCCTTAGGCTACATTCACATATGTGGCATTGATCTGGCTGGCTGTTCCACGGTATTTGTCCTGCCAATTCCCAGCGTTCTTGCGGATAGCGGTCGGATCAGCACCGTCCCCCATTATTGTTAATGGTGCATTATGCATTGGTGCATTGTTAAGACATTATACTGTATGGGGGCAGCCACAAGGAGACATTATACTGTATGGGGGCAGCCACAAGGAGACATTATACTGTATGGGGGCCACAAGGAGACATTATATTGGACGTCGGGGAAGGTGAAGGGACTGCTCCCTGCTTACCGTCACCTCTCTACCGTTACCGTCTCTGCTTCCTATAGATGCAAAGACAGCTGACCACGGGACATAGCCACCCGTTCCCGGACACAGCCGCTAAAATCCTGACTGTCCTGCCTAATCCGGAACGGTTGGGACTGGAGCTATGGTATACTAGTGCATTGTATGTGCAATATTTATATTTGTTATGTTTGTACCTGCAGAATGTGACACACAGACATCTTTTATTCATTCATTCAACCCCCCACCCCTCCCAACAAATGCTCCTTCCATCAAATATGCACCCCAGATATTCTATCTTCCCTTCACTCCCCATCATATCGCCTTCCTCTCACCCATAATATCTTCATAGTAGTATACAGTGTTAGTATTAAAACGGTCATCATAACAATTATGTATGGATTTATGTTGCAGAGCAAAGTCAGCGACATCGACAGCAGGGACGTGCCCGGACGGCCCCTGAAGTTCCTTTGGCTTCTAGTAAGTGTAAACATATTTAATTTATTTTTAATCCAGGCTATGTGGGAGTGCAGCAGCAGTGATATAAGAGCACTAGTGGTTAGGAATGTGATCTAGCCCCAAACTATTCAGATGTATCAACATCAGAAGTTACAACTGTTCATTTGAGTTGAAATTAATGCCATTATTTAAATTTTGACGGCTGCTGCACCAGAGAGGAGCTCCTCTGCCCCTCCTCCACCCCACCCTGAGAGGACCCCACCTGGCCCTCATACACCCCCAGCCGAGCTACCAGAGGCAGAAGGTAGGTAAAATAAAAAGTGTAATGGGTGGACCTTCTGTCTTCAAAATACAAGCTAATTTTATGTTTTATCTTTTATAGCTCCAACCGTCAGGGGAGATATTGCGTTTTCCCCAGGCCCATGGGAAGACCACCCAGTATGGATGTAAACCCCTAATTCACAGAAGTGCAATATTTTCAAGCACTAGGATCATGCCACCCAACATCATGCCACACCCAGTATGGATGTAAACCCCTAATTCACAGAAGTGCAATATTTTCAAGCACTAGGATCATGCCGCCCAACATGTTATTGATAACTAGACTGTGTACACATTATGTTCTCCAAGTGGTTAGTGAAGCAGACATATCACAATAATTTTAAAATCAAGGTAAGTGAAAGAAGTGTGTTACCTCAAAAATATTTAACAAAAATGTGTCATACATGACATGATATTATAGTACATTGGCAATCTCTTTTTAACAAAGTGAGAAACAGCCCTGCACCTTACATAGATCCAGAGATCTGCCCCAATTACTCTGCTACATCAAGCTGGTTACCCAAGGGTAGTGTGACTAGTGTCTATTCTGCTGCATGTCAGGACTCGTGCCCATCTCTCCCTATCACAGCTCAGGACAGGAGGCAGTTGAAGATTCAAACTGAGCATGGGCGGCCTTCTCAGTGAGCAGCTCAAAGAAAATTTTCGGAAAAAAAAGGCTCATTATTTAAAAATATATTTGACTGAATAACTGAGTCAGTTCTAGTAGATATACAAAATATTTCATGACATGCAACTAGTATACAGATCCAGGTGCTGCTTTGAAAGTTTAGAATATTTTTCGTGGGACAACCCCTTTAACTTGATATTACATACTAATTATATTCCTGTTTCCACCCCTACAGACATACCCACTGAGTTTGAGATGGAGGCCGCCATACGGCGATTTGGCGTGAAGCTCCACGCTGCCACCCTCCTCCTACGCAGCCTCCAGCTGGACCACCTGGAGCTGCAGCAAATGATGGCGGCACGTCGGCATCCGCTTTAATTTTTATTTTGTTTATTTTCTGTATTTTTCTGTTTTTTTAAAGTTTTATTATTATTATTATTATTATTATTAATAATAATATTAGGTATATAACCTGTGGTTTGATGTTTTTGTACACCTTTAACCCATTCCTGACATACTGTGAAGAAATATTGTTAGGAAACATATATGTACGTAACGCACAAGTGTGAGCATACAACTCGCCATCCTGCCCAGCGTGCCTGAGAGGCCACTTCTTTCCATCTCAGCCTCTGTCTGAGAAACTTCTATGTCCCTGAATGTCTCATCCTCCACCTGTGTCTCCTCCTTCTCCTCCTGGTCATCAACATCACCCTCATTAAAATCTTCCTCCTCTTCCCCCGCCTCTAACTGAAGCTCCTCATCCTCATCCTGCTCCACAAGGGAACTTTGGCGTTGGGGCTCCCCTACAGTGACAGCATGGCGGCCGGTAGACAAATGACCTGGATTTCCTTCCCCAATTGCCCCCTGCTGCATGAGCATGAGTGTCTTTTCCAGCACAAATATTATTGAAATTGCGTCGTTCACACCGCAGCTGTCCTGGCTGACCAATTTGGTGTCTTCTTCTAAAGGCCTTAGAACAGTGCAGGCATCTCGGACCAGCCTCCACTGCTGGAAATCAAAGCCGCACCTGCTCCCTATGCTGGAAGATTCTGGCTGCTGCTGGACAAAATCGGCAACTGCTCTACGCTGCTCTAGGAGTCGCTGCAAAATATGAAGAGTGGAATTCCACCGGGTCGCCACGTCTCCTATTAAGCGGTGTGGCGGAAGTCCGTTTTGACGCTGCAGTTCCAGCAGAGCGTGCCGAGATACATATGAATGGCTAAAATGAGTGCAAAGCTTCCGCGACTTTGCCAGCACTGTGCGCAGGCCAGTGAATGTTTTTAGAAATCTTTGCACCACTAGATTTAGCACATGTGCCATACAGGGAGCATGCGAGAATTGACCCAGGTTCAGCGCTGCCACTATATTTGTCCCATTGATATACCAACAAAAGAAAAAACTAACGGGGGAAATTTAATACCAAAAGCTTTATTGGATAAATTTATTAAAATGCATACACTACATACAAAATTAGCTTAAAAGTGATGATGGTGGTGGCAAAATTGTACATCAGGTATATTATACAACAACAGGACAGTGGAGGCAAAGGGGTGAATAGATATGCATCCTATGACCCAGGATCTTTCCCATGACCCAGACAATACAGAATCACAATGTCAGTACTAGTGTAAGTATACATGTATATAAGGGCATTTAGGAGAGGTCCGTATATCCATCATACCCAGTGTCCAAATCTATATCTACCAGTCCGTATCACCATACCTTCACCGCTGACCCGTACCCCGACGCGCGTTTCGCTGCTTCTTCATCAGGAGACCTACATATGGACACTGTATCAGCAGATGACAGCAGATAATCCGGCTGAGACTGAGATGAGCGTGCCATCCACTCCACTACCTCATCTGCTTTCTCCTCCACTACAATGTTGCGCCTTGGTGGGTTAGCCTGGTGGAACAATGGCCAAGTATTGGGAATATTACTAGCAGATGCTCCGGCTACAGGTCTTTTGGCACTGCTGCCCTGTGCCACCTTCTCCTTTTTTTTTTTAAAGCTCAAAGTCTGGCTGGAACTGGACCCCTTTTGCTTATCCATTCCAGACATTTTTCAATTCACTCTGTGGCCCTGCAGCTGGTCTTTGTCCCTGTATCTCACTGTCTCTCCCTGTCTCTCCCTATCTCTCCCTGTCTCTCTCTCCCTGCTTGATTAAATACTAGCCCTGAACTGGCCCTGCAATTGCCCTGCAGTATCCCTGATATGTGTAATATGGATTCCCAGAGCTATTATATCAAATTTTCACAAAACAGGTCTCAGAACTTCACACTCAGTGCTTCTGCTCGTCTCAGCAGTCGCAGCAGAAGTGATGCGTCACTGGCTTACCGAGCCTTCGTACGCAATTGCGTATAATTTATAGGACAAACTACATAGCGAATGCATACAAAGCCGAAGCGAATTGACTAATATTCGGATTCGCTTCGCAGCTGAAAAATCCCAAGATTCGATACGAATCTACGAAGTGGCGAATAGATTCGCTCATCTCTACTTAAGAACCAGGCCATTTTTTGGAAATTTGACATGTCACTTTATGTGGTAATAACTTTGGAACGCTTTTACTTATCCAAGCCATTCTGAGATTTTCTCTTGACACATTGTGCTTCATGATAGTGGTAAATTTCAGTCAATATTTTTCATTTTTATTTAAAAAAAATACCAAATTTCCCCCAAAATTGGAAAAATTTCCAACTTTCTAAATGTCAATTTCTCTGCTTTTAAAACAGATAGTGGTACCTCATATAATAGTTATTCCTTTACATTTCCCATATGTCTACTTTGTTTGGATCATTTTGTGAATGCCATTTTATTTTTGGGGGAAATTAGAAGTTTAGAAGCAAATCTTGACATTTTTCAGAAAATTTCCAAAACCCACTTTTTAAGGACCGGTTCAGGTCTGAAGTCACTTTGTGGGGCTTACGTAATAGAAACCACCCATAAATGGCCCCATTTTAGAAACTACACCCCTCAAGGTATTCAAAACTGATTTTTCACTAGTTGTATGGTGCCCTAACAAAGAGCAACATAAACTAGTGATAAATCTCCTTAGCAAATATTGGTCACTTTCTTTAATTGAACCAGCCATTTTGGCAAAATATTGTATCAAAAAGCTACCCATGTGCATGAGCTCATGGCTCTTCCCCCCCGCCCCCCCCACCTACTGCCGATTCATATAGGAAAAAAACTGTCAATCAGAGGCAATTAGGCAGGGAGAGCCATGAGCTCATGAATATGGAGCCTGGCATGCGCTGCAGCTGTTAGGATTTTAAAATAAGAGCAGAATAAAACTGATGACAAATTCCTTTTTAACAGTGACCTCCAACAGTGAAGAAAAATGTCTCACTTGTTATGGAAACCTGGTGTAAAACTGTGTGTATGTCAGTGAGGTGAAGACTGAAGGACCTGCAAGTTTCTATTGGCTAATACAAATCATGTGATACTGCCATATTTGCATTTTTTTGGAAATATCTTAAGAACGGTACATGTTTGAGAGCTGACACCTTTATGAAAACCTTCCCAGACTCCCGATATACCTGTCTTCTAAATTTGTTGTTCAACAGTTCAGGAATTTGGATGCCTGTAGAGGACAGATGGAAAGACAAACAGACTTGATTTTTATAATATAAGCTACGAAAAGTACCCTGTGCTGCCCGTATATGAAGTGTTGGTCTGTTTGTGTGTTTATTGGATTTGTTCCAAAGGTACCCAGGATGCCAATCCATGTCCTATTTTATTAGGGAAATCGCTAGTAGCCCTATAAACCCCTTCCAGTTACACCCTGTTTATTTTATTAACTGTATGTTTTTAATAAATAATTTTATAGATAGCAGAGCAGCGCACATTTGTTTTTCTTTTTCTGCTCCTTGTTGAGCTAATGTGTTCCGATGTGTACCTTACATGGGAACTGTAAGGTATTTCACAATGAGCGCCCCCTATTGTTTTTGATTCTTAAAAGTGACCTTCACAGAACTTCACAGAACCCCACCCTCCCTTAACAATCACTTCTACAGTGCCTTGCCCCCTTAACAATGACCTCCACATCAGCCACCACCTCCAACAGTGACCTACACAGCTCCCTGCCTCCTTAACAGTAACCTTTACAGCGCTCACCCCCTTAAGTGACCTCCAAAGCACCATGCCCCCTTAACAGTAACCTCCACAGCCCTAGGCCACTTTAACAGTGACTTCCACAGGACCCCACCCTTTAACTTTGACCTTCACTGCACCCCATCCCCTTAACAGTAACCTTCACAGCACAGGGCCACCTTACCTGTGACTTTCTCAACATCCCACCCCGTAACAGCACCCTGCCCCCTTTCTTAGGTTAGATAGGAGCATCTGCTAGGACCTGTGATGAGGACATCATCATCACAGATCCTGTATATCTAGTAAGGGAACTGCACAGCAGAGCATCACTTCAACCTCTAACAACATGGAAGATGAGTAAGATGGTAAGAGGAGATACTCCTCCTTTCTCTTCATTTGCCCCCATTCCCTATTTTTACTCATATCTCAGGACCCGGCTTTGCACAGTTATATTTAATCTATTTCATTTAATGCTTGTGTGTGTCATTAAAAGATATCGACAGTATCCCCAATAACAGTGACCTCTACAGCACCCTGCCCCCTTAACAGTGAACTCCACAGCCCCCAACAGTTCACTGCCTTATTAAGATGTGACCACCACTGCATCTCACCCTCTTAACTTTAACCTTCACAGCAGCCCACCCCTTTAACAGTGACCTCCACAACACCCCATCTGCCCCCCTAACAAAGACCTCCACATCGACCTGTCCCCCCCCCTTAACAGTGACCCTCCACAGCGATCTGCCCTTTAACAGTGACCTCCACAGTGGCCTACCCCTTAATAGTGACGCTGCAGTATTTTATTGCTCTTAATCTAGAGCCCCCTCATTGTCCGAGGGTGCCAAATCTTATATAAGAGTTTCTTCCCCTGATGGGTCATTATGGAGAATTACTGGTCGGTGGTAATTACCCCGGCCAGGAGAAGACAGATGCAGACACACATGGTTGTGTTTGAACAGAGTCTCCCAAAAGGGGACACCACAATGCTTTATTTATAGTGTAGTAGCCTGGGCTAGCAGAAAGCTCCACCCCTTACATTCTGGAAATAACAACAGAGTCTTTACCATACATATACATTACATAACCTTAAGTCACCTATTCTTGTACAACGGACATGGTATAGAGAATTGGTCATGTGCTCACACATAAATATAGCAAAGGAAAAGGTCACATCTCTACTACGAGCTTAAACTGGCATATAACTAAGTTCAATAATACACAAATATTTTATTGCATTCACATTTTCCTCCTTTTGAACTTAATTATTGCCTCTCAGGTTACTAACTTCTGATTGGTCATAGCACCAAATAAAGCTACTTCTAGCCAGCTCCCCTGGACTAGGACATGGACTGTCATTCACTAATATGAGTACTCTGACCAACCAGCAGTGAGCTAAGCTCCAGCAGACCAGGCATTTCACTATATGTATCAGAATAGCTTGCAGTCGTATATTTAACAGTAGATGATATGTTGTTCAGATGTGGCTCCAAACTCTGGTGGCTCCAAGGTGACTTTAATCGTTCTCCCCGGATTGTATTTCGTTTGGACCACACGGACTTGTATTGGCTCCTCCTTTTGAACCTTTTTTTACAGATCCTTCTAGACAAATAAGATAAGATCTTAGTTTCCACATATAGAACAATAAAACACAACACCACTTGCAATACAATATGCATGATTCCTGGGATCCATCCCCCTAGGCCTTTGAACCAACTGGCTGGGTTTAGCCAATTGACACAACTTGGCAATTGGAAATTCCAGTCCTTTGAATTTGCTTTTTCTAAATTCTTCTTTTAACCTTTTAGCTTGTACAACATCATGTTTGACCTGCAAAACACCTGAGAGATCTATATAATGACAACAGGCAGGTCCCACCACCTGGCACATATCACCTTCTGAGGCTGTTAGATAATCCAGCACTAGGGTATGTTGGTTAGATACTAATACCAACTGCCCTGTGAGTGTCGATGTTACATTCAAGGCATCAAAAATATACTCCGTAACATTATCAAATAATTCTGCCAGTTTTTCTATATTATGAGCATTTTCCACTGGCAAACCCCATGAGGGTGAAGCTTAAGCCGAATTTTATTTGTCATGGAACATGTATAAGTTCCTTTGCTTTACTTTCTCACTTATAAACCATGTGCTGGGGGATATTACTATATGGAAAATCCTTATTCTCCCATACCCAAGTTACAGGAGTCAGCCACTTGTATGCATTATGTCCACAACAATATAGACATCTCTGGGTAGTTCAAATGCACTTCTTCTATAATGTACCATCGTATCTGCTAACTCTAATAACCTCAGGGAATTATGGAAAAGGCACCAAGGTGAGATGATCTTTCTTCCCATGGGACTGTGATATCTTTCCCATCTGCATGGTGAAGCACCACTAGTATTCTACTCAGTCCCAGGTATAAAATCAGCAGTTGCTCCCTTCTGTAAAATGTAATGCCCACGCCCAGGTTGGATCATGCACATACTGACCCAAACAGTCTTTTAAGATATGGCATGCTATAACCCATTTTGTCTGGGGCCTTTTGAATACGAATTTTCAACCTCCGACTTATAATTCCTCCTAACTTTAGTGCAGACCTCAACCCTTTTCCAACTCCCTGGGGTTCCTTGCCTATAATCCATCATTTTAGCATTATCCATTCTAGTCAATCACTTAAATTGGTTACTTTTTCAATAGCCAAATGATGTCCAACAAGCTTATTGTCCCATTCTTCCCTTAGGACATGATTTAGGACAGACACATATATAAACATGGTACACCAGACCAGGAGGCTTTTCATGATTGGTCCTCCTGGTTCAAAACCTTTTTGCAATGATTATTGTGTATCCACGAGGACTTTCCTTCCAGTTTGACTGAGGCGGGGGTGGTTAACTGGACTTGGTATGGACCATCAAATCTGGGGTCCAATGCCTTCCTGACGTGTCTTTACACACAATCTCCTGGCTGCAGCGAAAGCCCTCCTTCCAGAGTCAGGATCTGGAATAGAATCATACACATGTTTATGCAAGCTGGTGAGATGTTTCTGAAGTGCCCCGACATAAGCAGTTAAATCTGAGTATTGCAATTGTGCCTGTTTTTGGTGCGGGCCCAAATAAAATCTCATATGGACTCAATCCCTCCTTTTCTCGAGGATTTGTTTGCACTGAATATAAGGCTAAAGGGGGGCACTCCACCCATGATTTTCCTGTCTGGCCACCTTGAAAAGAGATCCACACAGACTAAAACATTCGTATACGTACCAACCCTTGACAGTTGAATATAATCAATTTGCAGTCGCTGAAATGGGTAAGCTGCCCTAACCATATGCCTTTTTGCAACTCGCACAGTCTTGCTAGGATTATGACAGGCACATATCATGAAGCCTTGCACAAATCTGGCAGCAGCACAGCTGAATCCCGGGGCCACCCACCACTTAGACACTCACACATTCCTTCTTGTGACACTTGTGCACCGACTGAGCCATCATGGGAAACAAGGTCCTAGGCAGGCACCATTTTACTCCTGTTTGCCAAATGCCAGCTTTCTGGTCTGCAACCAAGGCTTCCCACTGCTTCTTTTCAGCTTGTGAGGCCTGCTCCTGCAATTTTTATAACAGGGCTAAATCTATAGGGGCTGTACCCCAAAAAGTCATAATAAAAACCTTATCTGGTGAGAGGAGGAGCAGGGTAACAGCCTTCGCAACCTCATCAGCCAGTCTATTTCCTCAGGAGCGTTTTCTCTTATGTTTGCCTGCACCTGAGAGGGAAGTGTCAGTGACTCAAACAGTTCTTTCACACGTTCAGCATTCTTAATGGGTTTTCCCGTGGAGTCACCAAAATCCCTGCTTTTCCAGATAGGGCCATAATCGTGTGCAATACCAAAGGCATACCTTGAATCTGTGCAAATATTTGCAGTTTTACCTTTTGCCAGCTTACACACCTCAGCGAGTGCCTTCAACTCCGCCTCTTGTGCTGTCATAGAGGGTGGGAGTGGCTGTTTCTTTATTACCTCTGTCAGGGTGGCAATGGCGTATCTGGTCTTGTAGATCCCCCTCATGGTGGTACCTGAAAGCACCTACAAAAAAAACTCAAAATCTGGGTTAGTCAAGGGGTCTTCTGTTACATTGTCTAGTGTCTGCATCTCTATTTTCATCAGTTCAACACAATCATGCTGTTCCCCTGGACACTGTGGGATCAGATGTTCTGGGAATTAGTCCTCCCACTGATAGGGAAATTCATTGTCTACTCCTGTCTGTACTTCGAAATACTCCTTCTCAAATGTCTGCCATTGCTCATTTAACTGCCTTTCTTCTTCCTCCCTCCTTGAACCCTGTGGAAGCAATGTAGCAGGGTTCAACACAGTACAACATTTGATAGTGAGATCGGAAGAGGTAAGGAGGCTGGTTTCATACTTAGTGAGTCTAGAGGCAGACATGTGTTTGGTATGAGTCTAATTAAGTATCTCACTGACCACATGTGGCACCCTAAGTACCAAGGGATAATCAAGGACTATATCAGTAGCCTTATCCTTCAACATAGTAGCTACTGCAATAGCCTTGATACATGAAGGGGAACCCCCAATGACAGGGTCAAGCTTACCAG
>ONZH01007788.1:0-36149 GCA_900303285.1 Rhinella marina
AGCTGTGAGGATGATGAGTGCTGATGGTGCAAGAGTACATCAACGGAGTTGACACTGGGCTTAGGGAATGTGAGATTAAAGGGGTTGGCCACCATACACATTAAAAAAAGGGTCCCAGATAATAATTAAAGCCACAAGGTATTTGTATCATGAGATATATACTATGTATATATACTTTTTCTAATGTGTTCAGCTTAGCATGCTCCCATTGATGAGAGACTGTGTGGGTGGAGCAGCTGCAAAGTGAAAGCAAAAATCCCAGCATGCATCACATCAAGCATCTTCACAGGAGTGGTCACATGACATCGCTGGCCAAACAAAACGTTTTTGTGTCACCATTTTCTGAAAGCTATACTTTTTTTTATTTTTCTGCCAATCATCTTGTGTAGTGGCTCATTTTTTGCGGGAAAAGTTGATGTTTTTATTGGCACCATTTCTGGGTACATGTGATTTTTGGATCATTCAATATTACTCTTTATGGGGCAAGGTATCCAATTTTTTTTGTTGGCCGTTTTTGTTGTATTGTTTTATGGCAATCACCTGAGGGGGTAGATCATGTGATTATTATATAGAGCAAGTTGTTACCAATGCATGATACCTAATATGTCTACTTTAAAAAAATAATAATAATTCTGTTTTTCACAATAAAAGTATTTTTGAAAAAAAATCATGTTTTAGTGTGTCCATTTTCTGAAAGCCATATATTTTTATTTTTTGGGGTGATTTTCTTATGTAGGGGCTTATTTTTTGCAGGAAGAAATAATGGTCTAATTAGTACTATTTTGGGGCACATATGACTTTTTGATTGCTTGGTATTACACATTTTGTGATGTAGGGTGACAAAAATAATGGCTTTTTTGGAACAGTTTTTATTTATTTTTTTCTTGGCGTTTACCTGAGGGGGTGAATCGTGTTATATTTTCATAGAGCTGGTCGGTACGGATGCGGTGATTCCTAATATGTCTGTGTGTGTGTGTGTGTGTGTGTGTGTGTGTGTATATATATATATATATATATATATATATATATATATATATACAGTTAGGGCCAGAAATATTTGGACAGTGACACAATTTTCGCGAGTTGGGCTCTGCATGCCACCACATTGGATTTGAAATGAAACCTCTACAACAGAATTCAAGTGCAGATTGTAACGTTTAATTTGAAGGGTTGAACAAAAATATCTGATAGAAATGTAGGAATTGTACACATTTCTTTACAACACTCCACATTTTAGGAGCTCAAAAGTAATGGACAAATAAACATAACCCAAACAAAATATTTTTATTTTCAATATTTTGTTGCGAATCCTTTGGAGGCAATCACTGCCTTAAGTCTGGAACCCATGGACATCACCAAACGCTGGGTTTCCTCCTTCTTAATGCTTTGCAGGCCTTTACAGCCGCAGCCTTCAGGTCTTGCTTGTTTGTGGGTCTTTCCGTCTTAAGTCTGGATTTGAGCAAGTGAAATGCATGCTCAATTGGGTTAAGATCTGGTGATTGACTTGGCCATTGCAGAATGTTCCACTTTTTTGCCACTCATGAACTCCTGGGTAGCTTTGGCTGTATGCTTGGGGTCATTGTCCATCTGTACTATGAAGCGCCGTCCGATCAATTTGGCAGCATTTGGCTGAATCTGGGCTGAAAGTATATCCCGGTACACTTCAGAATTCATCCCGGCTACTCTTGTCTGCTGTTATGTCATCAATAAACACAAGTGACCCAGTGCCATTGAAAGCCATGCATGCCCATGCCATCACGTTGCCTCCACCATGTTTTACAGAGGATGTGGTGTGCCTTGGATCATGTGCCGTTCCCTTTCTTCTCCAAACTTTTTTCTTCCCATCATTCTGGTACAGGTTGATCTTTGTCTCATCTGTCCATAGAATACTTTTCCAGAACTGAGCTGGCTTCTTGAGGTGTTTTTCAGCAAATTTAACTCTGGCCTGTCTATTTTTGGAATGATGAATGGTTTGCATCTAGATGTGAACCCTTTGTATTTACTTTCATGGAGTCTTCTCTTTACTGTTGACTTAGAGACAGATACACCTACTTCACTGAGAGTGTTCTGGACTGTTGTCAATGTTGTGAACGGGTTCTTCTTCACCAAAGAAAGTATGCGGCGATCATCCACCACTGTTGTCATCCGTGGACGCCCAGGCCTTTTTGAGTTCCCAAGCTCACCAGTCAATTCCTTTTTTCTCAGAATGTACCCGACTGTTGATTTTGCTACTCCAAGCGTGTCTGCTATCTCTCTGATGGATTTTTTCTTTTTTTCAGCCTCAGGATGTTCTGCTTCACCTCAATTGAGAGTTCCTTTGACCGCATGTTGTCTGGTCACAGCAACAGCTTCCAAATGCAAAACCACACACCTGGAGTCAACCCCAGACCTTTTAACTACTTCATTGATTACAGGTTTACGAGGGAGACGCCTTCCGAGTTAATTGCAGCCCTTAGAGTCCATTGTCCAATTACTTTTGGTCCCTTGAAAAAGAGGAGGCTATTCATTACAGAGCTATGATTCCTAAACCCTTTCTCCGATTTGGATGTGGAAACTCTCATATTGCAGCTGGGAGTGTGCACTTTCAGCCCATATTATATATATAATTGTATTTCTGAACATGTTTTAGTAAAAAGCTAAAATAACAAAACTTGTGTCACTGTCCAAATATTTCTGGCCCTAACTGTATACATATATACACACACACACATATGTATAAGTACAAATACACATATATGTATAAATACACATACACATATGTACATGTATACACACTTATATATGTATAAATACACATATATACACACATATATACATGTATACACACACATATATATGTATAAATACACATACACATATATACACACACATATATACAGGTATATATATATTCTATGTCACTACTTAAAATGTACTTTACTGGGGCTTTGTGAATTACTGTCGTTGGCCAGGGGATCAGACGAGCTCCTAGTATGCTCCCTGCCCCGAACTCTGACAGGAACAAACTGTTTGTACTCACAGAACAAGCAGCTGGTTCCTGTCAGAGACGGAGCAGGGAGCGCGCAAGTGGCAGGAGCAGACTGGACATGTGCTGCTCAGGCAGATAAGGAAAAGCAGCGCATGTGCAGTGACACTACAGGCATGGACGAGCTTTCTCTAAAGCTCCTCCATGTCGCGTGCAGCCATGGACGAACTGGCTGCACGGAAGAGCGGGGCTCAGGGGGCGTGGCTTACTATAAAAGGATTACCAGGCAGATTTTTTAAATAAAGCATATTTGGAAACTAATTTTTACCCTGCCTCCCACAATGTTGAATAAAGTACTTATATAGTGGCCAACCCCTTTACCTGTTGAACTTAGTTAATGAGCGGGCACTGCAAGACTACAGAAGAGAACCAGGGGCTCACTGAGCCAAAACCAAGCAGCTGGGAGCAGGTAAGTATGCTTTTCCTTTACTGGTCTGGCGGAGTGGGGATTATATTACAAAAATAAATGACACTGATGGACAGTCCCTTAAAACCTTTTTTATTTATTTTTAATGAATTTAATTATAAATTAATCCCACCATGACTTCAATCATCTGATCGCTTCATTAATACACTGCAATACTCCTGTATTGCAGTGTATTATTACCTATCGGTATCGGCTGGGGCTTTTGTTAGGCCCTAATTCCCATGAACACCCATCAGCACCCTCACATTGTGGGAGTGCCATTTGGGTAACGGATGGTTAAATTTAGATGCCAGAGCGGATAGTTATCTCTAATTTTGCAGCTACAGCTGAAGGTTAGCTATTAGTTACAGACAACTTCCACTGGTGAGAGCACTATTACCAGGAGTACATTTTGTTACGAGGTGAGCACTCCTCTGCCTTTCCTCTCCATACTGTACCTCGCTGTCTATTGACAGCCATCAGTCACTCAAGAAGGCACAGGGAGACATGGGCAGCACCATGTTTGAATTTGACCAAAAATTCATTCCTACCTAGTAGAACATTTTCGCTTTTCAAAAATATGCACCTCTAGCATTATGAATTGTGCCGTGCAGTTTGTGCTACGTATTATGTATGGTTCTGTTGAAAATTCATGAGTCATACTGAATTTGTCATCCACTCCATTTATGCATCATGATACCTCTGCGTGCATGATGACACAATAATATAACCTGTGGTAAACTGTAGCCAACACATAATGATATCACCGTGTGTTGCTTCGAATGACTAACCCTCTACTGTAATATATAATTTTCTGTGCTCGTTGGTGGTGGACCATGCCTCCGTTATGCCACAAACCATGAGACCTGTGAATATAGTTACGGCTTTACTGTGTATGCAGAGGACTTTGAAGTTAGCTTTACCTACGCTGTCAAGGGCTTAAAAGTTATTATCCTGAATTATTCAGTGACTATGGAGAAGCGATATTTGTTCTATTCCACCTGGAACTGATTCACTATTCTATTACACTTTGGCCCACTTAATATTTATTAACAGATAGAGAAAGAAGATTGTGTAGGAGTGTGATGTTACTGTTCATATCACAGTAAAATTCTAATAATCTGCCACATTTGGGACCATCGGGCTGCCCGAACATGAAACATTTAGGACCATGGTTACTGTGGGGGGCATTAGACCTCAGTTGCAGGAGCAGAAGACAATAAAATTCTTTCGATTTAGTTTTCGAGCTCTGCTTTTAAGGTTTGACATGTTCTACTGTTACTATATATTCCCATTGTACAAGTTTCTGGAAGACGGTAAGATGAGTCACGACCAGTAAGCAGAGATGTCATCTTACCCACCATTGCACAATGATCTCACTGTGTTGAGTGAAGTCTTTACACGAGTGCATGATGGACATCCCATCTGCAAATATCCGGGCAACTGGAATTGATTAAGTTCAATGTTACTGAGGTTTTCCAGGCTCCTGATATGTTCTATCATCAGGATAGGTCATCAGTAATCAGATTGATGGAGGTCTAAAACTTAGCACCTCCAATGATTAGATAATCCCTGCACCCCTAAAACTAGCACTTTGAATGGAACTAGAAGCATAGCCCTGTTCAAATCGTAGTCACCGTATAAGCTTTCTGCACCTTAAGTCCCATTTACTTCAAAGGGAGATGAGATGCAGTGCTAGGTGATGGACCCCCACCAATCAGAATTTGATGACATTTCCTGAGGATAGGTCATCAATATCAGGAGCTTGGAAAACCCTTTTAAGCTGTCAAGAGTTTGGGTGGGAACATTTGGATTTTAATGGTACAAATCAGCTATAAAAGTGCTGTAATTATAGACATGTTTTTATTCGGTACTGTACTAGGTGTTATCAGGCAAGAAGATGACCCCTGGATAGTAGGACACTCTATGGCAGCATGGTGCAAGCCAATGATGGATCCAATCCAATGGTGAAGTGTGTTTGAAAAACTGCCTCAGAAAGAACGGAGGCGCTTTCAAAACACATCACAATATACTCAAATATGCAATGTTTAATCACATTTCCCAAACCTAGTTCTGATCTCCACGTAGTAGCACCCAACCCACCTGCTTTTTTAATCTTAATTTATTTTACTTTCCATTTTACATGGGATCCTATAGAGACACCCAGGCCAGGAAAGGGATGAAGCCATTACCAGGGTTCAAATACAGGGTGTGGGTCCAGAGACAAACCTACATTTTAAAGGAGTTCTGGAGCTCCAAACATGTTTTTATTAGACTGCAATAAACTTCCAGCACCCTTCATCATTGGATTGGATTAATCATTGGTTTGTGCCATATAGTGTCCTGCAATCCAGCTGTGACTGCAATATCTTCTTCTTTTTTGGGGATTTTTCCTACCAGTCTGGATTTGACTGGCATCAAGATCCAGGGCGGTGCTGACACTGCAGCAACCAATACATTCTACCAGCCTAGATTAGTCTTGTGCCTAATTTAGCTCAACCAAAGGAGATGAGCCTTCATTATTCCTATACTATATTAAGTGTACTGACATATTCACCCTATGAGCACATTTCTGTCTCCTTTGCCACCATCAGAATGTTATCTTTGAAACTGATGTTGAATTTTTATTAGAGGAGTAGCTAATGTGGCTACTAAAGAGAAAACTGGCAAACAGTGGCATACAGAAGAGAGTGAAATCCACATACCATCAAAATGGATCCATTTGTCGAAGTTGTGTCACGAGATGAACAACATGATTTCATGATATTGTGTCACAAGATCTCTATCCTATTTCTATGTTAAGCTGTTGAGGTGGACTTAAACCTGTCCTTCCTGGAATTCAGTCAGTCATTCCGAATTGTTTTGAACACGGGTGCACACAATAATTAAGGACAAAACACAGACTTATGATTCCAGTATTGAGTCCTTTGGCCGTGCTTTTGTGGCAAAATCATTACAGCCTCTGGCTTTTCCTTTATTAACACACGTACTTATTCGATACAAAAAGGAAAGGGGGGCGTAAGCATGCAAATAGCAAACAATATCATTCTTGATTGGATAGAAGTTGCATTCCATTCTACGTCATTAGCCTGAAAAAGTCATATTGATAAGAGTACGGGGGCCATCTTGGACTAGTTAAATATATATACATATATTACACGCAAGCTTTATAAAAGTTACAAAGTATAAAAATATAAAAGTATATAAAGGCACATTTGTTCTTGTTTTATCACATTATCCAGGATATTGAATTCACATTATCCTGAAGACGTGGGAAACTCAGGATTTGCAATAGAATACATTACATTAAGTCCATATACCTCGACAAAGCCACCCAGTGGTTGTGTCGTGAGTTGCAGTTTGTTAAAGGTTTACGATATTGTATTGAATTGGTTTCATGAGATTAAAGGGTTATTCCAATCTTAGACAATGGGGGCATATCGCACCTATATGGAGAACGGAGCAGTGAATTGAATGGAGGGTGCACTGCAAATATGCAGCCGCCCTCCATTCATTTCTATGGGGCCGCCGAAAACAGCCGAGCGCTGGCTTGGCTATTTCCGTCTGCTACATAGAAATGAATGGGAACAGTGGCCACACATGCACAATGTGCTCCCATTCATTTTTATTGTAGCAGCAGGAAACCCGGAGTCCTCGAGGCACAGGGCCAGCAGTGGGACCCGCACCTATCAGACAATGGGGCATATCCTAGCAATATGCCCCCATTGTCTAAGATGGGAATATCCCTTTAAGGAAGTCCTTAAAGGGGCTGTGTTATCTCAGACTTTGATGACATATCACTAGGATATGTCATGAAAGTCACACATGGTGTAAATTGCCCTTGACAATGATTGGTAGGAGTAATCTCCTCAAAATGATACTCATGCCAAAACTCATATTGATAAGTCATATTGATAAGAGTACGGGGGCCATCTTGGACTAGTTAAATATATATACATATATTACACGCAAGCTTTATAAAAGTTACAAAGTATAAAAAAATAAAAGTATATAAAGGCACATTTGTTCTTGTCTCATCACATTATCCAGGATATTGAATTCACATTATCCTGAAGACGTGGGAAACTCAGGATTTGCAATAGAATACATTACATTAAGTCCATATACCTCGACAGTCCCCCCTAAATACTGATGTTTTCCACGTCTGACCCTACCTAACAATACCAGGATATAGACATTCTATACAGCTGCATAAGCATTTACAAAGCTGAGATATATATATATTTGTATAGCATTAAATACATGTATATACAAATGACATAACACTGTGAGGGGAAAATTCAGTATTTCTACAGGTCTACCTTCACAGTCCCCCCCTAAAGACTGAATTTTTCCCTAATCTTTGATTTTCTAATTGTCAATAGTGTCTAGACCGACATGGGGGGAAAATGTAGTCTTCACCAAGGCTGAAACCTAACAGGCACCCCCCTATGTACTTGGGCTTATCCTAATCATTTGACAGAAACCTACTTGTGGACCATTGGATTTCTAAAAAAACAAAAACTGTGTGTTGGACTAACAAGAAGTGTCTCTCCATGGTCGTTTCCTCTTCGATCTTCTTGGATAATAACAAAAGTTTTTGGTGCAAATTCAATTGTCCATCACGTAATGCTTGTTATTATAAAGTGCAGTCTATGACCCCTCCTTATGTATGTGAAGGGGTTGCAGGTGTAGGTGTCAGTGTAGATGTTAGAGCCTCTTATCAGTGGGTGATAAACAGTCTGTTACCTTGACTGTGGGAGGAGCTTTAACACAAGGACCTCCCACCCTCACTGGTCTGCATCAGCTCTGCTGGTTAGGCACACAGATTACCGTTAAGGTCCACCCCTGGACAGCCGTAATACGAACAGCAAGGCCTTGTTCAGCATGGTAGACCCGTGGTCGAAGTTGTTTCTTGTTGGGTGACGGGTTACTGACAACTGTGTCTTACCACACCTTGTAGACTGGACGTAGCAGATCCTGGACTTTCCCCGAGGTTGTTAGTCCCAGCTCTTTTTAGCTGCACACAGGAAAGATGCACCGGAACAGTTCCTCACAATCAAAAAGTCAACTCAAAAAACTTAGTTCATGTTAGAATAAGCCGTTGCTGAGGTGGTTTCCTCTCCATCATTGATCAAATAAACAAATGTCCTTAGAACTTTTGTCGGTCCAACACTGTATGTAAATAACACTTATCAATGAGACCAAAGAGGTCTTCTGTCAAATCAAAATGGACTTTTGTGAGACTCTAAATCTGGTCTAATTAAAGGATACTTCAAAACAAACTCTCATGATTTTATTTTTTTTTTTTACAAATAATCCTGCATATTTCAATACATTAATCAATGCCAATACCCGGGTATCTTGTGTAATGTAAACCTTTTGAACCAAATAAAACACAATACCATTAATATTTTATTAATAACCAACCTTCTTGAGATACCTAACGATGTTTGATGTTTACTAAATGTGTGATATTGTGTATTCTGCACATTTTGTAGCAGTACCCAACTTTTCTGGATGTGGAAATGTTTGGACTTTTTTTTTCTTCCTTGGAATGAACAGAGTACTCGTAACTAGGAGATGTGCACAAGGGCTGTCTTTGTACCTGTGACGTCAGCATTGTCCTCCTCCCTCCACCCTTAGTCCACACTGTGAGCTTCCCTCTTTGAGTCAGTCTTGTCTTGGTTGTCCATGAGGTCAGATCTCTGATGTTAGTACATTAGACATACAACAAGTCGACAAAAAGCAAACATAGAAACAAACAGATCTGACAATACAGACACAAAACATGAAGGGCCCATAAACGTTTCATTGCCTTGTTTTCAAAAATAAAATGTAGAGTTTGGTCAAAATATTTGGTACCAAGGAAAAATAAAAATCCCCAATGCGCATATAAAGAAAAACAAATGTAGTACATCATACACATTCCTTCATTTTCTCTGCTGCATCCACGTACAGTCCACACACAAGTATAACTTCAAGCTACATTCATTCACATTCCACTGAATGAGTCAACTCTCAGAGATACAGCTTTCCTGGATACGGATACACACAGAAAACCATCCTGTACGGAGGGGGTAGAAAGAAACATTAAGTGAATCAATTGCTGGCACATAATACCATTGTCTTCGGTTGTTCACTCCTACAACACATTGTTAAACTATTGTCTCGACTCTTGGACATTTACAAGCTGCTAGAAAGAGAAAAACAAAAGTTATTAATTTATAAAATCTCTGATTTCTAATTAAACAATATTAATTAATTACAGTTATATTTAAATCCTTCATTTACTAAGTCGAGTACTCGTTGTGCTTCTACTTGCATCTATGTGCATTGTTTCCCACTTGTAGCCGTGTCATGGAGAATACCAGAACTAAGATGGCCGCTGGGCGGGGACTGATGTTCCCTCAGTTAAGATGGCTACCTGGAAGGAAGTTGCAGGAGTTAAGATGGCCACCGGAGTGGGAATGGGATTAGTTAAGATGGCTGCTGGAACGGAAATTGGGACGCGTAGGACGTGCCATCTTGTGTGATAACTGAATATAAGGAGGTGAACCGCGGGCGTGGTTTTGGCACTGACGTACTTTACAGGTCCACCCCTCTGAAGAGGGAGATTGAGGGGGCTAGTGATATGGCGGGGGATGTGTCTGCGAGAGCACGGTTGGGTCCTCCTGTACCCACTCGAGGCACAGGGCCCAGCAGTGGGACCCGCACCTATCAGACAATGGGGCATATCCTAGCAATATGCCCCCATTGTCTAAGATGGGAATATCCCTTTAAGGAAGTCCTTAAAGGGGCTGTGTTATCTCAGACTTTGATGACATATCACTAGGATATGTCATGAAAGTCACACATGGTGTAAATTGCCCTTGACAATGATTGGTAGGAGTAATCTCCTCAAAATGATACTCATGCCAAAACTCGTTTATGTTCTGCATAAATCCCCTGTGTGGATCCCAAAACGGATATTCTTTAAAATACAAACCCTATTTAAGAACTTGATCTGGAGGAAAAAATCTGTCAGGATAAAGTTGGACACTCTACAGAGAGGGAAGGAATCGGGAGGTTTGTCTGTTGCTAATCCTTGGCTTTACTTTATTGCCTCGCAGATGCAGCACTTGGGGGGCTGGGGACGGACTCCTGGAGGAGGAGGTAAAGCGGCAAAACTGGTAGCTCACATTATAAAATGTAAATCTCTTATTACGGTATTGGAACGGAGTGGTCTTCCAGCTAGTGTTGCGGGATTGCCTACTATTAATTTGATCAGTAAGGCTTGGCACAAGTGTCGTGGGATATTGTCCATAACAGGCTTTTCCCAAGCTACGCCGCATAGGAATAACCCTCAGTTACCTGAGCTGTTTTGTTTGGAACGGTTCTCCCCGTGGGAAAAGAAGGGAGTGATTTTCCTATATTAGTTGCAGAAAGATGGGGAATTCAAATCATTTGAGCAGTTTAGAGAGGAGTTTTCTCTTCCCTGCACCACCTTTTATCAATTTTTACAGCTGAGCCATTCGTTCCAGGCGCAGAGTAAATCTGCTTCATTGACTTGTACAAAGGTCCCACTACTGCAGCAAATCCTTACTAGATCCTCTACAAAAGGGCTAATTTCACCGTCCACAGCCCCCCTTGTTGGCAGAATTCCATAACAGAGTGGGTAACATATTGCGTCTTGAAAAGGGGATATATGTAAAAAGGAAGTGTGAGGCTAAATGTGCAGCAATATGGGATAAATGGCCATCAGCTAGGGATGGACCCTCTTCTACTTAATTTGTTAGAGTTTTCGTGTGACAATGGAGGATGGTCTGTTATGATCTGGAGATGTTGCGTATTATGAAGGCCAAAGGGCCACTGTGGGCGCTTAGCTGTCTCTTCACTAGTGGAGTGGGGGAAGGGGGTTGAGGGGTTTATTTTCTTTTTTTTTTTGTTATTTGCGTGGTTGTCCACGTTGACTTTGTATACTGGCTTTCAGTTGTACTCCCTTAACATATGTATGAAGAAAGAGTCTGCTCTTTTTGTATAATTTTGAAAATGTTTAATAAAAAATTATCTGATTAAAAAAAAAAAAAGTATATGTCATCAAAGTCAGATTGCTGTCAGGTCACACCTCTGAGACCCACACCTATGTCCAGAATGGGCCTCTGAAACTGAAGGAGAGTGTACCGCAAATGCACCATGCTCTCTATTCATTTCTATTGGAGTTGAGAAAATAAGTGAGCGAGTGCGCTTGTCTATTTTCAGAAGTCCAATAGAAATGAATGGGAGGTGCACCATGCAAGTGTGGCCACCGCTTCATTCACTTCTAATGGACTGTGCTGCTGCTCTCTGCTCACTTCGGAATTCCTGTTCTGGAGATAGGTGGAGGTCCGAGAGGTGGGACCCACACCTGTCATTGCTGGTATATCCTAGCAATATACCACCAATGTCTGAGATGAGACAACCCCTTTAACCAGATTAGAGATAAGGTAAGGGTGAACAGTTCTATGAGTATGGACCATTAAATCAACTGCTTTCAGGTTTGTAATTGTGAACGCTAAAATGTGCCCACATAATGGATGTCTAAATGATTCATAAGACAGAGGGACCTGGAATGCATTCAATTTAATATGCTTTTCATGTTTCTTGGACCACTGTTTTACTGAATTACCTGGTAATAATGCAATGCATCTGTAGAGTATAGCAAAAGTGATAGAACCAACTGAGGATTGGCCCCTTCTATATGGAATCCCATAGCACTAGATGGCTCACCTCTATGGTACATACCCTGTGCTGTCACAAAGCCCATGTGTCGGCACATATACATAGTTGACAAGGCTGAAAACAGACATCTGTCTATCTAGCCCAATTTCTAATCCTACAATACAAGAGTTTCTTTGTTATACTGGCTTCTCTCATATGTACTACTATAATTTACTATTCCTATTTACATCAAGTAAACTTGGCAGATTTATTTGTCCCATGGTTTTTAAGTCATTATTTATAGGACTCGGATGGAAATAATATTGAAAATCCACATACAGTATACAGAATATATATCCTTACTGGTAAATATCCAGGGAGATATTCTGATGCCTGATTGGAGTCAGGAAGGAATTTTTTCCCCTAAAGTGGGGAAAATTGGCTTCTACCTCACAGGGTTTTTTTGCCTTCCTCTGGATCAACTTGTAGGACAACAGGCCAAACTGGATGGACAGATGTCTTTTTTCGGCCTTATAATATATTAGAAGTTTATGTTGGAGTTATTTTATATCCATAATTATTTTTGTATGCAGAAGTCTGTTAAAGTCTAACAATGTCTTACTCCCAAAGCTCTGAGCACTATTGGAAAAGCTATATCTAGGCCTTGTGTCTACCAGCCAATGAAACCATACACCAGTCTTGATTCTCTGTGTAGATACCAAAGGTTGTGCCACAAATGTCCTATATGTGCTGGTCCCTTCTTAAGAATGAGGATCCCTCAACCTTCATCTTGTGGCTTTGGTGAATGGGCAGGTGGTCCCAATGCATGATTTGCTCTATTCACTTCTAGTGGAGTTTGGAAACTTGCCGATTGTGCATACTTGAGATGGGACCTGCACCTATGGAGTATTTATGGCAGAACCTGGGGATATGTTGGAAGTGTTGAGATAGGAATAATTCTTTAAAAGGGTTTTCCCACAAAAAATATTCTACGGTTTTCAAACCAGCAACTGGATCTGAATACCTTTGTAAATGTACAGACACATTTTAAAGAACTGTATCAGTATAGCGCCACCTGCTCTTTGTTTTTTGTAGTTTCCCTGTCCACATCCTGAGGTGGACACAGATGCCTAGTTCCATCCTTCAACTGCCACCAGCTGCAACAGAAAGGACACCCACTGAGAAAGGACAAGTCCCCTGATCTGTCAGCTTGATATAAATCTAGCAGAGCAATGAATGTGGAGATCTCTGGATCCATGTGAGGTACAGGGCTGGTTCTAGCGTTGTTAGAAAGAGATTGTCATGTTCTGTAATATGCCTGATTTTAATTTTTACATTAATCATGGGATAAACCCTTTAAAGAGGAAGGCTTTATTTGGATAGTGAGGTAGTTCTTGGTCCCAATGCCAATGCAAGCTGTTTGCCCTGTTAAATATATATATTTTTTTAAATTGTGCAAACTTTTAAAAGTGTCCATATTATTTTTGAAGGGTTCCAAGCAATAGATGTCATTACCAGCAATGGACACCACAAACTTTCATACTTCTATGAGCTTCAGAAAATATCGATTGGTAAAAAGCTAGAGGAGCACTTCCGTTGAATGCATTTCACGAGAGACTCTGGCTAACTGTCTGTAGTGCTCAAATGTGTATTTTATTACACTTTTTAAAATGAAGTGTTTTTTGTAGGGGTGAAGGAGGGACCATCAAGATACAGATGTTTCTGTAGGGAGTCTGTCACCATAAAAATCTCTGATAAACCAGGCACAATGCCTTGTAGGGCATGAGCAGCACCAAAAGCAGGCCCAAGCCACTCTGTGCACCCTTGCTCCTTATGCTCCCTCTGCCAGCCCATCCACTTACTTCTTGATTGACTCACACACACAGCCCCTTAGATGTAACTATAAAAAACATTACGGAGGTCAGAATATGGCGACACAAAGTGAAAAAAAAACTACTTAAATTTGATTTTGTTTTAATTGTGCTGACCAAAAGAATGAAGTTAACGGGTCAATTCTACAGCATAGAGAATGGTGTGAAAACAAAATCCATAAAACTATGATTTTTTTTTTCCATTTGGATTTTTTCCAACTTCCCACTACATTGTATGCAATATTAAATTGTGCAATCAGAATGTGCAATTTGTCCGGCTAAAAACAAGCCCTCAATTATGTGATTGAAAAAAATAAAAAAAAGTAGGGAGTAAAAATTGAAAATGGAAAAAAGAAAAATTGCTGGTTGTTGAAAGGGTTAATGATCTTTAGAAATATAGAAAAGCCGCAGACCATGTTTGTATAGCAAACATCAGACTCATAGAGGTTAACCGAGTACTGTGTTTTATCACAACTTGAGGTGTCATATAAATAGGTTCATCTGTCAATGTGACACCTATTTGTATAATATCTGGTACCATCTTTGCGCATATTAAATTCTGTGGCTGCTGGATACCTCTTGTACATTTACAATGGGTTTATATTTCTTGGACAGCAATGTGCAAAAAATGCAATGTCTAGTGGGTTAACTTTTCAAATGTTATGCTAGAATCTTCCTTTGATGTAACGGTACATTTACAGAACAAAAAGGTTTTTCCAAGGAGAATGTTTATTTTAAAAAAATATGGCCAGCGCATGTTGAAAATGACAAAGAAGCTGTACTCCTCCTCTGCTGACGATCCAACGCAGCTCAGGCCTCTGCTTCTCTGCACTTCCTGTCCTGACTCGAGATGCTTTGTTATAAACATATTCTTCCTGGTAGACTCCTTTAACCCTCTAGGCTCTTTTTGCCTACTCCTGTCATTATTCTAAACATTTTTCGAACCCACTTCCTTTGAATTATATAAATGAAGGGGAGGGGGAACTGGCCTCCACATTACCACAAGATCTTTCAGTGGATCTGGATGCTGACTTATAAAACCCAAAAGTCCCAGAAGACAGCCTGGTCTAGTGTTTAGTGTCTATTGTGCTGATTGGTGGAATGCTTAGGTTCAGGGTTTTTTTTTAATGCATTTTAGTCAAAGTCAAAACCAAGTGTGGGTAGAAGAAAGAGGAGAAATGATCTCTCTTGTTATGATCCACACCTGACTTTGGCTTAAAAAATGCACCATAAAGCTTGAATGTGTGGTATGACCCTTTAAATGGGACAGTTTTTGGGAACAGTCAGTTTTGTGGACACTCATTTGGTTGATTATCAACCAATGTGTCAACCAAGGTATGACATAAAGGTGGCACCCCTTCCCACAAAGCTGAACTGCAAAGGTAATATATCTGTCCCAGGACCAGCTAAAGAACTCATCAAAAGGTTAGTTTGATGATATCAATTAGGCATCAGCCCTCATCACCCACGTTATGTGCTCATAATATGTCTGTGTCTTTCTGATTCTAAAGATTTTTTGATATTTAAGTGCTGTTCTGTCTTCTGGGCCCTGATTGATACAGGCTCTGTCTGGAACATGTGGGGTTGAATCAGTGATTATTCATTCTTTGTCTCCTTTATATTGGATGGGACCATCCCATAAAGCACCATATGGAAGCTTATGGAATGCATCTATATACATAAAGTGGAACCACAGAGACTCTCTCGTTGCTATCTTTAAAAACCTTAGAATTCTGTGACCTATGTAAGGCCTTTCTCATTCAGAATTCCTATGTGACTTCTAATATTGTTATAATGTAGAGTCAAATCAAATTTGTAATCCTCTCTAATGGTTGGCCTTAAAATATTGACTTCATGTGGGGGACTATATATTTTTTTCTAATTTTTGTGTCTGCCAGATAGTTTTAAACTTTTTTTAGATGAAAGAAAAAAATAATACTCATCAAACAGTACCAATGTCAAATACTGTCTTTATTTGCCACCGGGGAGAAAAAAAAAGTTTACTTGATACCATGCTCACTCAACCACGTGAAAGTCTTTTTGTGTTCTGTGCGTTTCATAGAAATAACTGGAATTATCAGACTGTAAAAATAATTGAACCAAGAAAGAACAAAAATAGGTGAGATGAATGTCTGATACAGTCTACATCACTCTCCAGAAGTCTTTATAACATGGAACAGAGTGACATTGTAGAGAACTTGATGACCATTATTCCAGGTGTAGAGGACTCTTTCTCGTGGGTTGTAGTCCAACATAGAGATATGTGAATACTGGTTATGGAATGGAATATCTGTGTACTCGTAAGTAGACGAATTTGTATAATACGCAAAGTAGATCTTGGCTCCAGCTAGATGAGAATTGGTTACATAGAGGGTACCACATATCATGAAGGACTCTCCAGCACTTCGCTTTGGGTATCCGGTGTCCCAGGTCTGGAGGATCTCGAGTGTCTGGGGATCCAACTTGCTGACAACAATATTTCCTGCATTCTGGTTGGTTGTGTAAACAGCCCAAAGCCCATTTTCATCTACCATGAAATCTATGTCTGAGAAGCCTCCCCATGAGTAGGGAAAGGTGTTGTTGTAGCCAGCATTGTTGAGGTTTCTCTGGACGGAGACACTACGGGACCGGAAGTGATATTTTACTACTATGTTGCTCTGATACTTGTTGTAATAGAGGGAGCCATTGTAAACCACATGACCAGTGCCAGCCCAAGGATGTGGAAGAAGGTGCTGAACAAAGTTCTGACCCTTGATAAAGTCGTTGAGGCTTCGATATTCTAGGACTCTTCGACCTTTTAGGTAACCATCCATATACCAGACCTAGAAAAAAAAAAACTATTGTTAATAGGGAAATCAGAAAATGCTTTCTTTGTACTTCTCATAGTTCTCTACCTGCTCAATAGTACTTTTCCTGTATGCATATCAAGAGAGATAAAATACAGAGTTGACTCAGCATATATGTGGAACCTGGCTTCCCAGAATTTATTGGCGGCTAGTTGGCACCAAAAGAGGTAGCATTTAGCGTAGGTTCCTGTCCAAAAAAAGATCACCTCGTCAGGGCGCACAGGCACAAATGATTTTGTACAAAATATATTTGCAGAGAACCTCACAGAAATAAAATGAGTATAGCATTAGCACTAGTATATTTTCTATAGTGTTTTTTTTACTTTTACTTTTTTTTTACTATTTTACATATTTAGTTTTCTGTGTTTGCAGAGTGCTGTTGCCTTGTGTTTGGTTATGCATATCAAGACACCTTCTATGTGTAAAGTACCATATTTTTTGCCCCATAACACGCACTTTTTCCCCCCAAAGTTGGGGAAAATGTCCCTGTAACTTATGGGGCAAATACTAATTAGCTCTTCCATTATGAAAGTGCTCATTATTACCGGAGGAGCAGGAAGTGGTGAAGGCTCTGTACTCACCGCTTCCTGGTCCTCGGCTGTCGAATGTGCTGTGGCTGCGCAATGTGCGCATCGGTCACAGCACAGCCGCAGCAGGGAGAAGACATAGCACAATGGAGGTGAGAAGCAGCAGCATCTGGAGCAGGAGAGGTAAGTTGATTTTTTTTTTTTCATTTGCTCTAAGGCTGACATGAGCCTGATGGCTGGGGCTGACTGATGGCTGATATATGGCTGATGTCTGATATATGGCTGATGGCTGGGGGCTGATATATGGCTGGGGGATGATCTGAGGCATGGGGGCTGATCTGAGGCATGGGGGGCTATCTGAGGTTTGAATGGGGGGTTTTATTTATTTTGTGGTTATTAGCTGAGGTCTGTTTGGGGGTCATTCACATTGGGGTCCGAGCTGAGGTCTGATTATGGGTCTGATTTGAGGTCGTATTGGGGTCTTATTAACATTGGGGGTCTGTTCTGAGGTCTGATTGAGGGTCTTATTAATATTGGGGGTCTGATTGGGGAAGTGAGCTGAGGTCTGATTAATATTGGCAGTCTGATTGCTGGTCTGATCTGAGGTCTCATAAAATTTTTTTTTTCTTATTGTCCTCCTTTAAAAGCTAGGTACGTCTTATGGGCCAGTGCGTCTTATAGGGTGAAAAATCCGGTAAATAGTGTGAGAGGTAGAGCAAAAGCTCTTTATTACAGAATTATCTGCTACCTTCTGGTCTGACATTACATAATGTGACTCCCACCCTGACTAGGCGAATCCTCAATATGTCTTTCATAGAGAGTGCATAGAGAGACTGAAAGGTTCACACAACAGCTGTTGTAGTATTTGGCTAGAATGGCAGACCAAAGTGGAGCAGATAATACAGCGGTAAGAAAACGTGTTGCATATTGCAATCTGCAAAGGAAGAAGGAAAAATATTCCTGGAGTGCTTCTTTAATTGCAACTATTTTTTGCATTGTTTCATTTCTGATTTACTGACTACATTCAAACATTGTATAAGCCTTTAGCTTCTCCTCTCCTCTAAACTAGTTATATACATTTAAAGGCTTTGGACACCTTTAGGGCATTTTTTCATGATTGTATTTTACTCATTATGGAATAAAATCATTTTTTCAATCTTTATTTTAAAAAAATTCAGCAGTTTTTGTGATACAGGTAGTTGAAAATTAGTCTATTTAAAAACTGTCCTTCCTGATCTGACAGCTCATGTGAAGCATTATTTCCAATCCCCTGACCTCAAACTCTGTTTTAAGCCATATTCTTATAAGTTTGATGAGTTTAGCTATAATAACGGTTTATGAGATCAGGAGGCCAAAGATAAGGCTTTTGATGAGCCAAGAGATGATGGAACTCAGGAGAGACAGTTTGCAAATAGACTGATTTTTAACTATAAAAAGGGTTGTATCCATAGCCTTTAACCACCTAACTGTTTTGCCCCGGTCCAGCTCGGCAGTGGGAAAAGTAGCTAACTGGAGGTGGGAGGGCTGTTTAGATTTTGCTATCTACTGAATGGTAGCAGCTAGAAACATGCCACTGGTATTGTTTGAAAGCTGACATTCCAGGCTTTTATATAAGACCAGAATGACATCTAAATCAAACCAAGCAGCAGAGGAGAAATCACTGTTAAAAATAGAGTCTGGAATTATTCCTGACTTGATTTCTAAAAGTGATTTCTCCTCTGTTGCTTGGTAAAACTTGCTTTTACTTTCACTTTCACCTACATTCACAGCATCCCAATTTCTATCAATGATATATTCCTCTGTCCTGAATATATTGCTGTCATTCTGGTATTGTCTGAAAGCTTGGGATGCCAGCTTTCAAACAAGACCAGATGCTACCATTCAGGAGATTGCAGCATCTAAGGCAGCCCTCCACCCTCCAGTTAGCTACTTTTCCCACTGCTGTAGCTGGACTCCAGTAAAACAGTTAGGTGGTTAAAGTAACCCTCCCCCCCATCTATGAAACAATCTCTTTAAGCTTAAATGAGTATTCCTATCTGAGAAATTGATGTCATTTTGCTAGAATATGTCATCAGTATCAGATGGGTGCAAGTCCCATCCCTGGGACCTGCTCCTATCTCCAAAACGAGACACCCACCCCCTCCATTCACTGCTTTGGGAGTTTTGAAAAGGGCTGAGCTCTGGTTACGTTATTTCCAGCCGTCCCATTGCAGCAACCGGAGAAATGGTTGTGTTTGTGTGGTGCTCTCTCCATTCACCGCTATGGAACTTCTGGAAATTGCCAAGTGCGCTTGCATGGCTATTTTCTAACATTTTCCAACTCTTATGTTGATGAATGTCCGGTGTGCTCCCCTTTACTTTGGAGTCCCTGTTCTGTAGACAGGAGCGAGTCCCTAGCAAAATGCTGCCAATGTCCCAGATAAGCCAATCACTTTAATGTTAATGATCCAAACCATTTTCTTATAGGAAATATATTTGAGTATTACTTTTCCTAGATGTGTTCTACTCACAAAAACAACAATGTAAAACTCATCCTACTGAGGAGACACTTCATACCCATGGCTGACACCATGTCTCATGAGCAATAAGAATTAATTAGGTATGGCATAGATAAAGAGGGAATTGTGGTGGCATCTGAGGTGACTGGACTAGTCTAATGTATTATTATACTGTCTTGCAATTGTCCTTTTCAGATGTCACAGGTTTTGGAGAACGTTGCCAATGACAGAAAAGTTATCTAGAAGAAGAAATAAGGATGTGCCACCAGAAACAAAGTTAGCCAGCATGTGAAATGAACTGAGTTGAGAATTACAGTACCAAACTAATTTGCAGGGCAAGGTTTTTGAGTTCTAAGAATCTGCTGACAACCTACTCAACCAATAAGGTGTCATCCTTGGATACCTTCAGTTTTAAAGGATTGGCAAGGATTAGAGAAGAATGCTGTGCATTTTCTTCCAGATACAACACCATGTCATTGAGCTAAACTGCAAAACTAGACAGCTCATTAACACTTGTGCTGTTCCGGAAAGCAGGCCCTTTTCTCCAGCCTTGGACAACCCCTATGAAATAACATCATCTCAAATTTTAATGAATTATTTGCTATATAAACAAATGAAATTCAAGCTGCCCATAAAACTAAATTATTGATCAAGTCTATTTTCTTAAACTATATTCCACATGACATAAAAATTATGGATCCTATTTTATTAGACTTACATGCTTTGCTAGAATTTTATGAATAAATTGGATAACTTGGTGCTCCCTACACAATCTGAAACGGTCTAATCAATATTCCCTTCTCTTCCATCATCCACAGTGATCAATAAGTGCATCGTCGAGTTCAGGTGGTCATCTGAAAGAGCATCTGTATCCTCTCCTGATGCATCTGTTGTAGCAACTAGTTGCATTCTCCGTGTAATAACAATTTTGGAACATCTATTCTTATGTCTCTATGTTGTGCTGTTCCTTTATTATTCTTCTAGAAGCTATAAATGAATTGCCAGTCTAGTGCCCAGGAACAAGGGAAATTTAGACTATGAACGTTTGTGGACATTTGCCCCTACTGCTACTACGCAAAGCTAGCTGACGTCTTTAGTTCACTTGGAATGGTTAACTTGCACTATGATTCATGCTGTTGTTAAGGCTTGGACTGGCCCACAGGGGTACAGGTGAATCCCTTCAGTGGGTCCCTGAGCAAGGTGAGCCCTTGACATCCAGTTCAGCATGCACGTTTTATATTGTTGAACTGCATTTCATATGTTTATTGTAGTATGTCCTGTTCATTTTCACTATATAAGTACTACATTGTGGAAAGGGTTAATGCACAGCAGGCTAATCGTGAGAGACTTTGGGACTTTCTATCTATGCACTGAAAAATAAGAAATCTTCTATAGTTACTATCAGGGACTATACAAAGCTTTGGAGGGAACACAGTCACGCTGATCTTCTGACTATGTGGTTTAGCTCTGTTGTTTAGGAATGAAGACTTGTTTATGTCTGGAAAACCAAATCTATGACAGAAATTGCAACAATTAGAGATGAACGAACATGCTCGTCCGAGCTTAAAGCTCGTCCGAGCATTAGGGTATTCGCATATGCTCGCTTCTCGGACAAGCATATCGCGATCCTCGAGGAAATGGCAACTTCCTGCATGTTAGCCGCCTTTTTTCAGCCAACCAACATGCAGGAGAGTCTTTTGTACCTCCAAGCATCACGTGGGGCCCCTACAAGTCGATAGCAGGGATTGGCTGACCAGATCAGATGACCTGGGAATATAAGAATCTGGTCCCGCGCTGCTCGCGTCATACACCGTCTGCATGAGATTAGAGATAGAGCTGCTGTCTGTCAGGGAGAGTGTTAGGGCCTGAATTTAGATGTTTGTTAGGCAGGAATCACCCACAAAGCACACAACAGCCCTTCTAAAGGCTACAAGCACCTTATTTTTTGGTCTCCTCCAGGCTGCTGACTGGGACTTGTAGTGCAGCTACCGCCATCTTGGCTGCACACTGTGCACAGCGACTGGTGGCAGAAAGGGGACAGCACATGGTCCACACAGACCCCAATGAAATTGCCCAAAGTCCTCTCAGTACTCATTTTTGCTGCTGCTGTACCTTGGCTTGCTGGGATCTGTAGTGCAATCTAGGAAACATGTTTTTTCACTCAGTTATATAAACTACAGTCCAGTGAACAATTGTGAGGTGTGCGATACACTAGCCGCAGTCTAGAGAATACGTTTTTTCACTCAGTTATATAAACTTCAGTCCAGTGAACAATTGTGAGGTGTGCGGTACACTAGCCGCAGTCTAGAGAATATGTTTTTTTTCTCAGTTATATCAACTACAGTCCAGTGAACAATTGTGAGGTGTGCGATACACTAGCCGCAGTCTAGAGAATACGTTTTTATTCTCAGTTATATAAACTACAGTCCAGTGAACAATTGTGAGGTGTGTGGTAAACTAGCCGCAGTCTAGAGAATACGTTTTTATTTTCAGTTATATATATTACAGTCCAGTGAACAATTGTGAGGTGTGCGATACACTAGCCGCAGTCTAGAGAATACGTTTTTTCACTCAATTATATAAACTACAGTCCAGTGAACAATTGTGAGGTGTGCGATACACTAGCCGCAGTCTAGAGAATACGTTTTTATTCTCAGTTATATATATTACAGTCCAGTAAACAATTGTGAGGTGTGCGATACACTAGCCGCAGTCTAGAGAATACGTTTTTATTCTCAGTTATATATACTACAGTCCAGTGAACAATTGTGAGGTGTGCGGTACACTAGCCGCAGTCTAGAGAATATGTTTTTATTCTCAGTTATATAAACTACAGTCCAGTGAACAATTGTGAGGAGTGTGATACACTAGCCGCAGTCTAGAGAATACATTTTTATTCTCAGTTATATATATTACAGTCCAGTGAACAATTGTGAGGTGTGCGATACACTAGCCGCAGTCTAGAGAATACGTTTTTTCACTCAATTATATAAACTACAGTCCAGTGAACAATTGTGAGGTATGCGGTACACTAGCCGCAGTCTAGGGAATACGTTTTTATTCTCAGTTATATAAACTACAGTCCAGTGAACAATTGTGAGGTGTGCGATACACTAGCCGCAGACTAGAGAATACTTTTTTATTCTCAGTTATATAAACTACAGTCCAGTGAACAATTGTGAGGTGTACGGTACACTAGCCGCAGTCTAGAGAATATGTTTTTATTCTCAGTTATATAAACTACAGTCCAGTGAACAATTATGAGGTGTGCGATACACTAGCCGCAGTCTAGAGAATACGTTTTTATTCTCAGTTATATCTATTACAGTCCAATGAACAATTGTGAGGTGTGCGATACACTAGCCGCAGTCTAGAGAATAAGTTTTTTCACTCAATTATATAAACTACAGTCCAGTGAACAATTGTGAGGTGTGCGATACACTAGCCGCAGTCTAGAGAATACGTTTTTATTCTCAGTTATATAAACTTCAGTCCAGTGAACAATTGTGAGGTGTGCGGTACACTAGCCGCAGTCTAGAGAATACGTTTTTATTCTCAGTTATATAAACTACAGTCCAGTGAAAAATTGTGAAGTGTGCGATACACTAGCCGCAGTCTAGAGAATACGTTTTTTTCTCAGTTATATCAACTACAGTCCAGTGAACAATTGTGAGGTGTGCGATACACTAGCCACAGTCTAGAGAATAAGTTTTTATTCTCAGTTATATAAACTACAGTCCAGTGAACAATTGTGAGGTGTGCGATACACTAGCCGCAGTCTAGAGAATACATTTTTATTCTCAGTTATATATATTACAGTCCAGTGAACAATTGTGAGGTGTGCGGTACACTAGCCGCAGTCTAGAGAATAAGTTTTTTCACTCAAGCTCCCGTGCCGAGGCCTAGATGTTCGCAAGTCTGGAGGTTTTTTAAAGAAAGTGAGGATGACCGACAGACTGTGGTGTGCAACATGTGCCACACCAGGATCAGCAGGGGAGCCACCACTACCAGCCTAACCACTACTAGCATGCACAGGCATATGAGTGCTAAACACCCGACTCAGTGGAACCAAGGCCGTTCACCTCCTGCGGGTCACACCACTGCCCCTTCCCCTGTGTCACATGCTGGCTCTGCGAGTCAACCCCCCTCCCAGGACCCTGACATGAGCGCCTCCCGCCCTACAACCACCCCTTCACCTCCACTATCCTCCACAACCTCCACCAATGTGTCCCAGCACAGCGTTCAGCTGTCTTTGCAGCAGACATTTGAGCGCAAGCGCAAGCGCAAATACAATTCCAGCCACCCACATGCACAAGCCCTAAACATCCACATCTCCAAATTGTTGAGCCTGGAGATGCTGCCCTATAGACTGGTAGAGACTGAGGCTTTCCGCAACCTGATGGCGGTGGCTGTCCCTCGGTACTTGGTCCCAAGCCGCCACTATTTTTCCTGATGTGCCGTCGCAGCCCTACACCAGCACGTGTCACAGAACATCATCCGTGCCCTGACCAACGCTGTTTCTGAGAAGGTCCACCTAACCACGGACACGTGGACAAGTGCTGCCGGGCAGGGACACTATATCTCACTGACGGCACATTGGGTTAACTTGGTGGAGGCTGGGATCGAGACTGACCCTGGGGCCGCTCATGTACTGCCCACACCAAGGGTTGCGGGGCCTACCTCGGTCACGGTTTCTCAGATGTACTATGCCTCTTCCTCCAACCCCTCCTCCTCCTCCTCCTCCTCCGAATTACCATCCGTGGGCACGGCGCCTTCAGTCGGTAGCTCTGGGCGCAGCAGCAGTGCCGTGGGTAAGCGACAGCAGGCGGTGCTCAAACTGCTGAGCTTAGGTGACAAAAGGCACACCGCCCAAGAGCTGTTACAGGGCATCACGGCGCAGACCGATCTGTGGCTGGCACCACTGAACCTCAAGCCAGGCATGGTTGTGTGTGACAACGGGCGTAACCTGGTGGCGGCTCTGCAACTCGGCAGAATGACACATGTGCCATGCCTGGCCCACGTGTTCAATCTCATAGTTCAGCGGTTCCTCAAGACATACCCCAATTTGTCAGATTTGCTCACCAAGGTGTGCCGCATCTGTGCGCATTTCCGCAAGTCAACCACAGATGCTGCCACTCTCAGGGCAGCGCAGCGGCGCCTACAACTGCCAGCTCACCGACTGTTGTGCGACTTGCCCACGAGATGGAATTCGACATTAAACATGTTATCCAGAGTTTACCAGCAGCGCAGAGCGATTGTAGACTGCCAGATGTCAACTTCCACCAGAACTGGTAGTCAGGTCAGTCAGCTTCCTCAAGTCTACAATGAGGAGTGGACGTGGATGTCTGATATCTGTCAGGTGTTGAGCAACTTTGAGGAGTCAACACAGATGGTCAGCGGCGATGCCGCCATTATCAGCCTCACCATCCCGCTGCTTTGCCTGTTGAAAAACTCACTGCTCAGCATGAAGTCAGAAGCTTTGCGCTTGTCACAGGAGATGGGGGAAGAAGATACGTCGCTTGATAGCCAGAGCACCCTCAGGTCTGTTTCTCAGCGCGTATTGGAGGAGGGGGATGAGGATGAGGAGAATGTTGGCGAGACAGAAGAGGGTACCAATGCTCAGTCCTTCTTAATTCTTGAGCGTGTATGGGCTGAAGAGGAGGAGGAGAAGGAAATGGAGAGTAAGCCAGTGAGGAGAGGGAATTCTTGCTTGTTGGGACTCTAGCGCACATAGTAGACTTCATGTTAGGCTGCCTATCCCGTGACCCTCGTGTTAGAAGCATTTTTTCAAACACAGATTACTGGGTGTTCACTCTCCTGGACCCGCGGTACAAGCAAAACCTTTCCACTCTCATCAAATGTAGAGGAAAGGAGTATGAGAGTGAATTAATATCAACAGGCCCTGGTGCACAAGCTGAAACAATCCTTCCCATCTGACGCCGCTAGTGGAAGAGGGCGTGGTTCTGTGGGCCAAGTAGCGGGGGAGAGGAGGTGAGCAGGCAGCTTGTCCAGCACTGGCAGGAGAACGCTCTCCAAGGACTTTGCCAGTTTTATGTCACCCCAGCAAGACACTGTCACCTGTCCCCAGTCTAGTCAGAGTACGGGGCAGCTGTACAGAAAGATGGTGAGGGAGTACCTAGCTGACCATACCAACGTCCTGCGTGATCACTCTGCTCCATTCAACTTCTGGGTTTCAAAGCTGGACACGTGGCCTGAACTGGTGCTGTACGCCTTGGAGGTGCTGGCCTGCCCTGCCGCTAGCGCGTTGTCAGAGCGGGTATTCAGTGCAGCTGATGGTGTCATCACCGATAAGCGACAACTGACAACGATGACAGGCTGACGCTTATTAAAATGAACAAAGCCTGGATTTCACCGGAATTCAAATCTCCTCCAGGGGAAAGCAGCTAAAGAATAAGATTCCTTATGTATCCGATTCCTATCCTCTACTCCTCCTCCTCCTTCTCTTCATTGCCAAACGCTGACCCAAAAGGGAATTTTTTAGAGGGCCAACTGTCACTCTTTTAAGACAATGTTTCCAGAGGGCCACCTACAGGCCCTCTCTCCAAACATTTTTTCCGGAGCGTCAACTACAGACACTCTAAAACCATTTTTCAGGAGTGTCAACCACAGACAAAAAATTTTTTTTTTTCCGAAGGGTCGACTTCAGAAACTCCAAAAAAAAATTGTTGGGAGGCTCACCTACAGCCATTTGACTACAATCTCAGTCGGACAAAGGCATTGGTGGTGTCATCGCCATGCTGTGTCAGGCTAAATTTTTGGGTGCTTCGCCTGCTCCTGCACTGTAACTCGGTCACTCTGTAGTCACAGCCATACAGGGCCTCGATAAATTTTTATGTGCTTTGCCTGCTTCTGCACTGTAACTCGGTCACTCTCTAGTCACAGCCATAAAGGGCCACGATAAATTTTTAGGTGCTTCGCCTGCTCCTGCACTGTAACTCGGTCACTCTGTAGTCATAGCCATACAGGGCCACTGTAAATTTTTATGTGCTTCACCTGCTCCTGCAGTGTAACTCGGTCACTCTGTAGTCACAGCCATACAGGGCCTAGATAAATTTTTATGTGCTTCGCCTGCTCCTGCACTGTAACTCGGTCACTCTCTAGTCACAGCCATACAGGGCCTCGATAAATTTTTTTGTGCTTCGTCTGCTCCTGCACTGTAACTCGATCACTCTGTTGTCACAGCCATAAAGGGTCAAGCTAAATTTTTAGGTGCTTCGCCTGCTCCTGCACTGTAACTCGGTCACTCTGTAGTCACAGCCATACAGGGCCTCGATAGATTTTTATGTGCTTCGCCTTCTCCTGCACTGTAACTCGGTCACTCTGTTATCTCAGCCATACAGGGCCTCGATAAATTTTTATGTGCTTCGCCTGCTCCTGCACTGTAACTCGGTCACTCTGTAGTCACAGCCATACAGGGTCACACTAAATTTTTATGTGCTTCGCCTGCTCCTGCAGTGTAACTCGGTCACTCTGTAGTCACAGCCATACAGGGCCTCGATAAATTTTTATGTGCTTCGCCTGCTCCTGCACTGTAACTCGGTCACGCTGTAGTCACAGCCATACAGGGCCTCGATAAATTTTTATGTGCTTCGCCTGCTCCTGCACTGTAACTCGGTCACTCTGTAGTCACAGCCATACAGGGTCACACTAAATTTTTATGTGCTTCGCCTGCTCCTGCACTGTAACTCGGTCACTCTGTAGTCACAGCCATACAGGGCCTCGATAAATTTTTATGTGCTTCCCATGCTCCTGCACTGTAACTCGGTCACTCTGTAGTCACAGCCATAAAGGGCCTCGATAAATTTTTATGTGCTTCGCCTGCTCCTGCACTGTAACTCGGTCACTCTGTTGTAAAGCCATACAGGGTCACGCTAAATTTTTATGTGCTTCGCCTGCTCCTGCACTGTAACTCGGTCACTCTGTAGTCACAGCCATACAGAGCCTCGATAAATTTTTATGTGCTTCGCCTGCTCCTGCACTGTAAATCGGTCACTCTGTTGTCACAGCCATAAAGGGTCAAGCTAAATTTTTAGGTGCTTCGCCTGCTTCTGCACTGTAACTCGGTCACTCTGTAGTCACAGCCATACAGGGCCTCGATAAATTTTTATGTGCTTCGCCTGCTCCTGCACTGTAACTCGGTCACTCTGTAGTCACAGCCATACAGGGTCACGCTAAATTTTTATGTGCTTCGCCTGCTCCTGCACTGTAACTCGGTCACTCTATAGTCACAGCCATACAGGGCCTCGATAAATTTTTAAGTGCTTCGCCTGCTCCTGCACTGTAACTCGGTCACTCTGTAGTCACAGCCATAAAGGGTCACGATAAATTTTTATGTGCTTCGCCTGCTCCTGCAGTGTAACTCGGTCACTCTGTAGTCACAGCCATACAGGGCCTCAATAAATTTTTATGTGCTTCGCCTGCTCCTGCACTGTAACTCGGTCACTCTATAGTCACAGCCATACAGGGCCTCGATAAATTTTTATGTGCTTCGCCTGCTCCTGCACTGTAACTCGGTCACTCTGTAGTCACAGCCATAAAGGGTCACGATAAATTTTTATGTGCTTCGCCTGCTCCTGCAGTGTAACTCGGTCACTCTGTAGTCACAGCCATACAGGGCCTCAATAAATTTTTATGTGCTTCGCCTGCTCCTGCAGTGTAAATCGGTCACTCTGTAGTCACAGCCATACAGGGCCTCAATAAATTTTTATGTGTTTCGCCTGCTCCTGCACTGTAACTCGGTCACTCTGTTGTCACAGCCATACAGGTTCACGCTAAATTTTTATGTGCTTCGCCTGCTCCTGCACTGTAACTCGGTCTTTCTGTAGTCACAGCCATACAGGGCCTCGATAAATTTTTATGTGCTTCGCCTGCTCCTGCACTGTAACTCGGTCACTATGTTGTCACAGCCATATAGGGCCACGATAAATTTTATGTGCTTTGCCTGCTCCTACACTGTAACTCGGTCACTCTGTAGTCACAGCCATACAGGGCCTCGATAAATTTTTATGTGCTTCGCCTTCTCCTGCACTGTAACTCGGTCACTCTGTAGTAACAGCCATACAGGATCACGCTAATTTTTATGTGCTTCGCCTGCTCCTGCACTGTAACTCGGTCACTCTGTAGTCACAGCCATACAGGGTCACGCTAAATTTTTATGTGCTTTGCCTGCTCCTGCACTGTAACTCGGTCACTCTGTAGTCACAGCCATACAGGGTCACGCAAAATTTTTATGTGCTTCGCCTGCTCCTGCACTGTAACTCGGTCACTCTGTAGTCACAGCCATACAGGGCCTCGATAAATTTTTATGTGCTTCGCATGCTCCTGCACTGTAACTCGGTCACTCTGTAGTCACAGCCATACAGGGTCACACTAAATTTTTATGTGCTTCGCCTGCTCCTGCACTGTAACTCGGTCACTCTGTAGTCACAGCCATACAGGGCCTCGATAAATTTTTATGTGCTTCCCATGCTTCTGCACTGTAACTCGGTCACTCTGTAGTCACAGCCATACAGGGCCTCGATAAATTTTTATGTGCTTCGCCTGCTCCTGCACTGTAACTCGGTCACTCTGTTGTAAAAGCCATACAGGGTCACGCTAAATTTTTATGTGCTTCGCCTGCTCCTGCACTGTAACTCGGTCACTCTCTAGTCACAGCCATACAGGGCCTCGATAAATTTTTATGTGCTTCGCCTGCTCCTGCACTGTAACTCGGTCACTCTGTTGTCACAGCCATACAGGGTCAAGCTAAATTTTTAGGTGCTTCGCCTGCTCCTGCACTGTAACTCGGTCACTCTGTAGTCACAGCCATACAGGGCCTCGATAAATTTTTATGTGCTTCGCCTGCTCCTGCACTGTAACTCGGTCACTCTGTAGTCACAGCCATACAGGGTCACGCTAAATTTTTATGTGCTTCGCCTGCTCCTGCACTGTAACTCGGTCACTCTATAGTCAGAGCCATACAGGGCCTCGATAAATTTTTATGTGCTTCGCCTGCTACTGCACTGTAACTCGGTCACTCTGTAGTCACAGCCATACAGGGCCTCAATAAATTTTTATGTGCTTCGCCTGCTCCTGCAGTGTAAATCGGTCACTCTGTAGTCACAGCCATACAGGGCCTCAATAAATTTTTATGTGTTTCGCCTGCTCCTGCATTGTAACTCGGTCACTCTGTTGTCACAGCCATACAGGTTCACGCTAAATTTTTATGTGCTTCGCCTGCTCCTGCACTGTAACTCGGTCACTCTGTAGTCACAGCCATACAGGGCCTCGATAAATTTTTATGTGCTTCGCCTGCTCCTGCACTGTAACTCGGTCACTCTGTTGTCACAGCCATACAGAGCCACGATAAATTTTTATGTGCTTTGCCTGCTCCTGCACTGTAACTCGGTCACTCTGTAGTCACAGCCATACAGGGCCTCGAGAAATTTTTATGTGCTTCGCCTTCTCCTGCACTGTAACTCGGTCACTCTCTAGTCACAGCCATACAGGATCACGCTAATTTTTTATGTGCTTCGCCTGCTCCTGCACTTTAACTCAGTCACTCTGTAGTCACAGCCATACAGGGTCACGCTAAATTTTTATGTGCTTTGCCTGCTCCTGCACTGTAACTCGGTCACTCTGTAGTCACAGCCATACAGGGTCACGCTAAATTTTTATGTGCTTCGCCTGCTCCTGCACTGTAACTCGGTCACTCTGTAGTCACAGCCATACAGGGCCTCAATAAATTTTTATGTGTTTCGCCTGCTCCTGCACTGTAACTCGGTCACTCTGTTTTCACAGCCATACAGGTTCACGCTAAATTTTTATGTGCTTCGCCTGTTCCTGCACTGTAACTCAGTCACTCTCTAGTCACAGCCATACAGGGCCTCGATAAATTTTTATGTGCTTTGCCTGCTCCTGCACTATAACTCGGTCACTCTGTAGTCACAGCCATACAGGGCCTCGATAAATTTTTATGTGCTTCGCCTGCTCCTGCACTGTAACTCGGTCACTCTGTTGTCACAGCCATAAAGGGTCAAGCTAAATTTTTAGGTGCTTCGCCTGCTTCTGCACTGTAACTCGGTCACTCTGTAGTCACAGCCATACAGGGCCTCGATAAATTTTTATGTGCTTCGCCTGCTCCTGCACTGTAACTCGGTCACTCTGTAGTCACAGCCATACAGGGTCACGCTAAATTTTTATGTGCTTCGCCTGCTCCTGCACTGTAACTCGGTCACTCTATAGTCAGAGCCATACAGGGCCTCGATAAATTTTTATGTGCTTCGCCTGCTCCTGCACTGTAACTCGGTCACTCTGTAGTCACAGCCATAAAGGGCCACGATAAATTTTTATGTGCTTCGCCTGCTCCTGCAGTGTAACTCGGTCACTCTGTAGTCACAGCCATACAGGGCCTCAATAAATTTTTATGTGCTTCGCCTGCTCCTGCAGTGTAAATCGGTCACTCTGTAGTCACAGCCATACAGGGCCTCAATAAATTTTTATGTGTTTCGCCTGCTCCTGCATTGTAACTCGGTCACTCTGTTGTCACAGCCATACAGGTTCACGCTAAATTTTTATGTGCTTCGCCTGCTCCTGCACTGTAACTCGGTCATTCTGTAGTCACAGCCATACAGGGCCTCGATAAATTTTTATGTGCTTCGCCTGCTCCTGCACTGTAACTCGGTCACTCTGTTGTCACAGCCATACAGAGCCACGATAAATTTTAATGTGCTTTGCCTGCTCCTGCACTGTAACTCGGTCACTCTGTAGTCACAGCCATACAGGGCCTCGAGAAATTTTTATGTGCTTCGCCTTCTCCTGCACTGTAACTCGGTCACTCTCTAGTCACAGCCATACAGGATCACGCTAATTTTTTATGTGCTTCGCCTGCTCCTGCACTTTAACTCAGTCACTCTGTAGTCACAGCCATACAGGGTCACGCTAAATTTTTATGTGCTTTGCCTGCTCCTGCACTGTAACTCGGTCACTCTGTAGTCACAGCCATACAGGGTCACGCTAAATTTTTATGTGCTTCGCCTGCTCCTGCACTGTAACTCGGTCACTCTGTAGTCACAGCCATACAGGGCCTCAATAAATTTTTATGTGTTTCGCCTGCTCCTGCACTGTAACTCGGTCACTCTGTTTTCACAGCCATACAGGTTCACGCTAAATTTTTATGTGCTTCGCCTGTTCCTGCACTGTAACTCGGTCACTCTCTAGTCACAGCCATACAGGGCCTCGATAAATTTTTATGTGCTTTGCCTGCTCCTGCACTATAACTCGGTCACTCTGTAGTCACAGCCATACAGGGCCTCGATAAATTTTTATGTGCTTCGCCTGCTCCTGCACTGTAACTCGGTCTTTCTGTAGTCACAGCCATACAGGGCCTCGATAAATTTTTATGTGCTTCGCCTGCTCCTGCACTGTAACTCGGTCACTCTGTTGTCACAGCCATATAGGGCCACGATAAATTTTAATGTGCTTTGCCTGCTCCTGCACTGTAACTCGGTCACTCTGTAGTCACAGCCATACAGGGCCTCGATAAATTTTTATGTGCTTCGCCTGCTCCTGCACTGTAACTCGGTCACTCTGTAGTCACAGCCATACAGGGTCACGCTAAATTTTTATGTGCTTCGCCTGCTCCTGCACTGTAACTCGGTCACTCTGTAGTCACAGCCATACAGGGCTCGATAAATTTTATGTGCTTCGCCTGCTCCTGCACTGTAACTCGGTCACTCTGTAGTCACAGCCATACAGGGCCTCGATAAATTTTTATGTGCTTCGCCTGCTCCTGCACTGTAACTCGGTCACTCTGTAGTCACAGCCATACAGGGCCTCGATAAATTTTTATGTGCTTCGCCTGCTCCTGCACTGTAACTCGGTCACTCTGTAGTCACAGCCATACAGGGCCTCGATAAATTTTTATGTGCTTCGCCTGCTCCTGCACTGTAACTCGGTCACTCTGTAGTCACAGCCATACAGGGCCTCGATAAATTTTTATGTGCTTCGCCTGCTCCTGCACTGTAACTCGGTCACTCTGTTGTCACAGCCATAAAGGGTCAAGCTAAATTTTTAGGTGCTGTGACAACAGAGTGACCGAGTCACAGCCATAATTTTATGCTTCTGCACTGTAACTCGGTCACTCTGTAGTCACAGCCATAAAGGGGCTCGATAAATTTTTATGTGCTTCGCCTGCTCCTGCACTGTAACTCGGTCACTCTGTTGTAAAAGCCATACAGGGTCACGCTAAATTTTTATGTGCTTCGCCTGCTCCTGCACTGTAACTCGGTCACTCTCTAGTCACAGCCATACAGGGCCTCGATAAATTTTTATGTGCTTCGCCTGCTCCTGCACTGTAACTCGGTCACTCTGTTGTCACAGCCATAAAGGGTCAAGCTAAATTTTTAGGTGCTTCGCCTGCTTCTGCACTGTAACTCGGTCACTCTGTAGTCACAGCCATACAGGGCCTCGATAAATTTTTATGTGCTTCGCCTGCTCCTGCACTGTAACTCGGTCACTCTGTAGTCACAGCCATACAGGGTCACGCTAAATTTTTATGTGCTTCGCCTGCTCCTGCACTGTAACTCGGTCACTCTATAGTCAGAGCCATACAGGGCCTCGATAAATTTTTATGTGCTTCGCCTGCTCCTGCACTGTAACTCGGTCACTCTGTAGTCACAGCCATAAAGGGCCACGATAAATTTTTATGTGCTTCGCCTGCTCCTGCAGTGTAACTCGGTCACTCTGTAGTCACAGCCATACAGGGCCTCAATAAATTTTTATGTGCTTCGCCTGCTCCTGCAGTGTAAATCGGTCACTCTGTAGTCACAGCCATACAGGGCCTCAATAAATTTTTATGTGTTTCGCCTGCTCCTGCATTGTAACTCGATCACTCTGTTGTCACAGCCATACAGGTTCACGCTAAATTTTTATGTGCTTCGCCTGCTCCTGCACTGTAACTCGGTCTTTCTGTAGTCACAGTCATACAGGGCCTCGATAAATTTTTATGTGCTTCGCCTGCTCCTGCACTGTAACTCGATCACTCTGTTGTCACAGCCATACAGGGCCACGATAAATTTTAATGTGCTTTGCCTGCTCCTGCACTGTAACTCGGTCACTCTGTAGTCACAGCCATACAGGGCCTCGAGAAATTTTTATGTGCTTCGCCTTCTCCTGCACTGTAACTCGGTCACTCTGTAGTCACAGCCATACAGGATCACGCTAATTTTTTATGTGCTTCGCCTGCTCCTGCACTTTAACTCGGTCACTCTGTAGTCACAGCCATACAGGGTCACGCTAAATTTTTATGTGCTTTGCCTGCTCCTGCACTGTAACTCGGTCACTCTGTAGTCACAGCCATACAGGGTCACGCTAAATTTTTATGTGCTTCGCCTGCTCCTGCACTGTAACTCGGTCACTCTGTAGTCACAGCCATACAGGGCCTCAATAAATTTTTATGTGTTTCGCCTGCTCCTGCACTGTAACTCGGTCACTCTGTTTTCACAGCCATACAGGTTCACGCTAAATTTTTATGTGCTTCGCCTGCTCCTGCACTGTAACTCGGTCACTCTGTAGTCACAGCCATACAGGGCCTCGATAAATTTTTATGTGCTTCGCCTGCTCCTGCACTATAACTCGGTCACTCTGTAGTCACAGCCATACAGGGCCTCGATAAATTTTTATGTGCTTCGCCTGCTCCTGCACTGTAACTCGGTCTTCTGTAGTCACAGCCATACAGGGCCTTCGATAAATTTTTATGTGCTTCGCCTGCTCCTGCACTGTAACTCGGTCACTCTGTTGTCACAGCCATATAGGGCCACGATAAATTTTTATGTGCTTTGCCTGCTCCTGCACTGTAACTCGGTCACTCTGTAGTCACAGCCATACAGGGCCTCGAGAAATTTTTATGTGCTTCGCCTTCTCCTGCACTGTAACTCGGTCACTCTGTAGTCACAGCCATACAGGGTCACGCTAAATTTTTATGTGCTTCGCCTGCTCCTGCACTGTAACTCGGTCACTCTGTAGTCACAGCCATACAGGGTCACGCTAAATTTTTATGTGCTTCGCCTGCTCCTGCACTGTAACTCGGTCACTCTGTAGTCACAGCCATACAGGGTCACGCTAAATTTTTATGTGCTTCGCCTGCTCCTGCACTGTAACTCGGTCACTCTGTAGTCACAGCCATACAGGGCCTCGATAAATTTTTATGTGCTTCGCCTGCTCCTGCACTGTAACTCGGTCACTCTGTAGTCACAGCCATACAGGGTCACGACTAAATTTTTATGTGCTTCGCCTGCTCCTGCACTGTAACTCGGTCACTCTGTAGTCACAGCCATACAGGGCCTCGATAAATTTTATGTGCTTCGCCTGCTCCTGCACTGTAACTCGGTCACTCTGTAGTCACAGCCATACAGGGCCTCGATAAATTTTTATGTGCTTCGCCTGCTCCTGCACTGTAACTCGGTCACTCTGTAGTCACAGCCATACAGGGTCACGCTAAATTTTTATGTGCTTCGCCTGCTCCTGCACTGTAACTCGGTCACTCTGTAGTCACAGCCATACAGGGCCTCGATAAATTTTTATGTGCTTCGCCTGCTCCTGCACTGTAACTCGGTCACTCTGTAGTCACAGCCATACAGGGCCCCAATAAATTTTTAGGTGCTTCGCCTGCTCCTGCACTGTAACTCGGTCACTCTGTAGTCACAGCCATACAGGGCCTCGATAAATTTTTATGTGCTTCGCCTGCTCCTGCACTGTAACTCGGTCACTCTGTAGTCACAGCCATACAGGGTCACGCTAAATTTTTATGTGCTTCGCCTGCTCCTGCACTGTAACTCGGTCACTCTATAGTCACAGCCATACAGGGCCTCGATTAAATTTTTATAGTGCTTCGCCTGCTCTGCACTGTAACTCGGTCACTCTGTAGTCACAGCCATACAGGGCCTCGATTAATTTTTATGTGCTTCGCCTGCTCCTGCACTGTAACTCGGTCACTCTGTTGTCACAGCCATACAGGGTCACGCTAAATTTTTAGGTGCTTCGCCTGCTTCTGCACTGTAACTCGGTCACTCTGTAGTCACAGCCATAACAGGGCCTCGATAAATTTTTATGTGCTTCGCCTGCTCCTGCACTGTAACTCGGTCACTCTGTAGTCACAGCCATACAGGGCCACGCTAAATTTTTATGTGCTTCGCCTGCTCCTGCACTGTAACTCGGTCACTCTATAGTCACAGCCATACAGGGCCTCGATAAATTTTTATGTGCTTCGCCTGCTCCTGCACTGTAACTCGGTCACTCT
>ONZH01007789.1:0-20559 GCA_900303285.1 Rhinella marina
CAGCATGTCACTGATAATTTTTTTTTACGTCAGCTCGGCAGCAGCATGTGAACCTTAAATTTGGGACAGTTTGATGGGCAGCAGCGTGTCAACCGCAAATTTGGGACAGTTTGATGAGCAGCAGCATGTCACTGGTAAATTTTTTTTTTAACGTCAGCTCGGCAGCAGCGTGTGAACCTTAAATTTGAGACAGTTTGATGAGGAGCAGCGTGTCAACCTTAAATTTGGGACAGTTTGATAAACAGCAGCGTGTCAACCTTGAATTTGGGACAGTTTGATGAGCAGCAGTGTGTTACCCGTAAATCTTTTGGACGTTCTGCTTGGCAGCAGCGTGTCAACCTTAAATTTGGGACAGTTTGATGAGCAGCAGCATGTCAACCTTAAATTTGGGACAGTTTGATGGGCAGCAGCGTGTCAACCGCAAATTTGGGACAGTTTGATGAGCAGCAGCGTGTCACCCGTAAATTTTTTTTAACGTCAGCACGGCAGCGTGTCAACCTTAAATTTGGGACAGTTTGATGGGCAGCAGCGTGTCAACCTTAAATTTGGGACACTTTGATGGGCAGCAGAGTGTCAACCTTGAATTTGGGACAGTTTGATCAGCAGCAGTGTGTTACCCATAAATTTTTTGGACGTTCTGCTTGGCAGCAGCGTGTCGCCTGTAAATTTTTTTTTAATGTCAGCTTGGCAGCAGCGTGTCAACCTTAAATTTGGGACAGTTTGATGGGCAGCAGCGTGTCAACCTTAAATTTGGGACAGTTTGATGAGCAGCATTGTGTTACCCATACATTTTTTGGACGTTCTGCTTGGCAGCAGCGTGTCACCCTTACATTTGGGACAGTTTGATGGGCAGCAGCGTGTCAACCTTAAATTTCGGACAGTTTTATGAGCAGCAGAGTGTCAACCTTGAATTTGGGACAGTTTGATGAGCAGCAGCATGTCACCCGTAATTTTTTTTTAACGTCAGCTTGGCAGCAGCATGTGAACCTTAAATTTGGGACAGTTTGATGGGCAGCAGGGTGTCAACCTTAAATTTGGGACAGTTTGATGAGCAGCAACGTGTCAATCTTAAATGTGGGACAGTTTGATCGGCATCAGCGTGTCAACCTTAATTTTTAAGACGGTCAACTCAGCAGCAGCATATCACCCATAATTTTTAACACGGTCAGCTCAGCAGCAGGCCATCAATCATAATTTTTCAAGGGTGTGTCTGATACACTCCTTTATGTGTAATAAAGGGGGTATTGAAGTGCCTGTTCCTTGTAATTTTTGGCAGCCCTTTTACCTTAGTGCATACGCTTTATGAGTGTCGGAGTCCCACAATTATACCACAATGTGAATGAGGCCCTCCTTTATATGATATATTTTTGGCAGCACTTGCTCTTAACGTACAAGTAAATCTATGTTTCCTAACAATATTTCCTGTAAAATCGATATTACTTGAGTTTTGGGGGGTATTTTTGTCATTCTGTAAAAGTGGTGTAATAGTCGGCCATCATCGTTAATAGCAGCAACTTCGGTGTCCAAGATGCATCCAGACATCCTCCCAATGCTGTTCCCTAACCATTTCTGTGGTGTTTCCACCATTTTCTGACATTTTTCTATGGACCAGTCCCCTCCCCTCACCCGAGCAGGGGGTGCCTGGTCTTCTCCCATTGACTTCCATTATACTCGGGTGCTCGGCCGAGCTTTCAAGCACCACCTAGTGTTCAGCCAGAGCACCCGAGCATCGGGGTGCTTGATCATCACTAGACACTACCTAGATTGCTGACTTGTAATTACTTTCTGCAAGAAACATCCAACACATGTCCTTTCACATTATATGCTTAGCTCAGAATGACTTCTGAGGAAGTCACTAGACTCAAGAATCTGACAACATCTTGCCCCTGATTGGCTGACAGGCTGTCAGCCCCTGAGCAAATCAGGGCAAGCCCTCTTTCTGGTCATCGGATCCTTCATCTACATACATCCAACCTGCCCTGTTTCACTCTAATTTTCTCGGTAAAATGTTACAGGTGCCGTTTTGTGTGATTCACTGTACTGACTGGTATCAGTCTGTTTTGCATTTTAGGGTGTTTTTATATATATATATATATATATATATATAGTGGTTGCATCTCGACCGTGGGCACTCCGGACTTTCAATACTGGTAGTGCTGCTCCTAATCTAACTATATATATATATATATATATATATATATATATATATATATACACTCACCGGCCACTTTATTAGGTACACCATGCTAGTAACGGGTTGGACCCCCTTTTGCCTTCAGAACTGCCTCAATTCTTCGTGGCATAGATTCAACAAGGTGCTGGAAGCATTCCTCAGAGATTTTGGTCCATATTGACATGATGGCATCACACAGTTGCCACAGATTTGTCGGCTGCACATCCATGATGCGAATCTCCCGTTCCACCACATCCCAAAGATGCTCTATTGGATTGAGATCTGGTGACTGTGGAGGCCATTTGAGTACAGTGAACTCATTGTCATGTTCAAGAAACCAGTCTGAGATGATTCCAGCTTTATGACATGGCGCATTATCCTGCTGAAAGTAGCCATCAGATGTTGGGTACATTGTGGTCATAAAGGGATGGACATGGTCAGCAACAATACTCAGGTAGGCTGTGGCGTTGCAACGATGCTCAATTGGTACCAAGGGGCCCAAAGAGTGCCAAGAAAATATTCCCCACACCATGACACCACCACCACCAGCTTGAACGTTGATACAAGGCAGGATGGATCCATGCTTTCATGTTGTTGACGCCAAATTCTGACCCTACCATCCGAATGTCGCAGCAGAAATCGAGACTCATCAGACCAGGCAACGTTTTTCCAATCTTCTACTGTCCAATTTCGATGAGCTTGTGCAAATTGTAGCCTCAGTTTCCTGTTCTTAGCTGAAAGGAGTGGCACCCGGTGTGGTCTTCTGCTGCTGTAGCCCATCTGCCTCAAAGTTCGACGTACTGTGCATTCAGAGATGCTCTTCTGCCTACCTTGGTTGTAACGGGTGGCAATTTGAGTCACTGTTGCCTTTCTATCAGCTCGAACAAGTCTGCCCATTCTCCTCTGACCTCTGGCATCAACACCTGGACCTTTTTCGGACCATTCTCTGTAAACCCTAGAGATGGTTGTGCGTGAAAATCCCAGTAGATCAGCAGTTTCTGAAATACTCAGACCAGCCCTTCTGGCACCAACAACCATGCCACGTTCAAAGGCACTCAAATCACCTTTCTTCCCCATACTGATGCTCGGTTTGAACTGCAGGAGATTGTCTTGACCATGTCTACATGCCTAAATGCACTGAGTTGCCGCCATGTGATTGGCTGATTAGAAATTAAGTGTTAACGAGCAGTTGGACAGGTGTACCTAATAAAGTGGCCGGTGAGTGTATATATATATATATTTATTTATTTATATAGTGAGGCAGTAACAGGCCTCACGCTTCATAGAGGTCTGGAGGGGGTGGATATTCCAGTCCACATCCCTATTCCACCACAGATGAGGCCACCTGGGTGTAATTACTGCTGTGATAAACCAGCCCTCAGTGTCAGTCTGGGGAGAGGAGAAAGGCTGAGGAGGCCTGGGAGGTTGGAGCCTGCAGAGGCTCTGTGTGTGTGGTCTCAGCCAGGAGGGCTGAGGGGCCACAAGGCTCTGTGTAGCCTGGAAGTTTGGGGGGCCCAGTGACCCTAGGAGGACTATTGGACCATTTCCCCCCAAAGGTACAGTTGGAGTCACAGCCAGGAGGCTGCTGGACTGGTCGGCTGAGGAAGCCGCACTTAAAAGCTGTGTGTGAACAGCGTATGTATTTAGGTGAGTTAGCTGAATTATGTTTAGTCAGAGCCCAGCCGGGCAGGTGTTGTTTTTATAATTTGTTTTGGTGTGCTGGTGCCAATAAAACTGAGTTGGACCTGAAAATCCCTGTGTTTTGAAGATATTGTGTGATGTCGACCCCCTGAGAGGATACGATCCCTTACAATATATATATATATATATATATATATATATATATATATATATTTAGCGGTAATATGCACGAGTGTAGTGCAGTGTATCTCACCTGGTTTGTCAGTTTAGCATGGTGGGACCGGAAATCCCGAAGTGGTATAGCTTCAAGGCATAGTTGCTGGAGTTCTTGGAAGTGGGAGTCTTCTAGTCCACACCCCTAGTCCATTACAGGTTTTCTTCTGGCCTGAAGAGATTGCAGGTGCGGCCAGCTGATATAAAGGGGGCCTCAGGAAACAGACCTGGAAAGGGCCCGTGTGGTCCCAGCCAGGAGGGCTGGGGGGCCACAAGGCTGAGAAAGCCTATGGAGAGACAAAGGCTGAGGAAGCCTGAAAGGTTGGAGCCTGCGGAGGCTCTTTGTGATCTCAGCCAGGAGGGCTGAGTGGCCACAAGGCTTGGTATAGCATTAAGTTTGGGGGGGCCCAGTGATGCCTATGGTTAGAGGGTCGCACGGTCAGAGTCGGGAGGACTACTGGACCATCTCCCCCCAAATGTGCTGGTGGGGACAGACCAAAAGTCTACATCAAAATTGTAGATTCACACTGAAGGCATCAAAACTATGAATTAACACATGTGGAATTATATACTTAACAAAAAAGTGTGAAACAACTGTAAATATGTCTTATATTCTAGGTTCTTCAAAGTAGCCACGTTTTGCTTTGATTACTGCTTTGCACACTCTTGGCATTCTCTTGATGAGCTTCAAGAGGTAGTCACCTGAAATGGTTTTCACTTCACAGGTGTGCCCTATACGGTTTAATAAGTAGGATTTCTTGCCTTATAAATGGGGTTGGGACCATGAGTTGTGTTGGGCAGAAGTCAGGTGGATACACAGCTGATCCTAATGAATAGACTGTTAGAATTTGTATTATGGCAAGAAAAAAGCAGCTAAGTAAAGAAAAACGAGTGGCCATCATTACTTTAAGAAATGAAGGTCAGTCAGTCTGAAAAATTGGGAAAACTTTGAAAGTGTCCCCAAGTGCAGTCGCAAAAAACCATCAAGTGCTACAAAGAAACTGGCTCACATGAGGACCGCCCCAGGAAAGGAAGACCAAGAGTCACCTCTGCTGCAGAGGATAAGTTCATCCGAGTCACCAGCCTCAGAAATCGCAGGTTAAGAGCAGCTCAGATTAGAGACCAGGTCAATGCCACACAGAGTTCTAGCAGCAGACACATCTCTACAACAAATGTTAAGAGGAGACTGTGTGCAGCAGGCCTTCATGGTAAAATAGCTGCTAGGAAACCACTGATAAGGACAGGCAACACGCAGAAGAGACTTGTTTGGGCTAAAGAACACAAGGAATGGACATTAGACCAGTGGAAATCTTTGGTCTGATGAGTCCAAATTTGAGATCTTTGGTTCCAACTACTGTGTCTTTGTGCGACGCAGAAAAGGTGAACGGATGGACTCTACATGCCTGGTTCCCACTGTGAAGCATGGAGGAGGTGTGATGGTGTGGGGGTGCTTTGCTGGTGACACTGTTGGGGATCTATTCAAAATTGAAGGCATACTGAACCAGCATGGCTACCACAGCATCTTGCAGCGGCATGCTATTCCATCCGGTTTGCGTTTAGTTGGACCATCATTTATTTATCAACAGGACAATGACCCCAAATACACCTCCAGGCTGTGTAAGGGCTATTTGACCAAGAAGGAGAGTGATGGGGTGCTACGCCAGATGACCTGGCCTCCACAGTCATCAGACCTGAACCCAATCGAGATGGTTTGGGAAGAGCTGGACCGCAGAGTGAAGGCAAAAGGGCCAACAAGTGCTAAGCATCTCTGGGAACTCCTTCAAGACTGTTGGAATACCATTTCAGGTGACTACCTCTTGAAGCTCATCAAGAGAATGCCAAGAGTGTGCAAAGCAGTAATCAAAGCAAAACGTGGCTATTTTGAAGAACCTAGAATATAAGACATATTTACAGTTGTTTCACACTTTTTTGTTAAGTATATAATTCCACATTGGTAATTCCTAGTTTTGATGCCTTCAGTGTGAATCTACAATTTTCATAGTCATGAAAATACAGAAAACTCTTTGAATGAGAAGGTGTGTCCAAACTTTTGGTCTGTACTGTATATAGTTTTTTAAATGTGCTTAAGGAATAAATGGAGCCATGCTTTCATATGGAGGCATTTTACCTTTCTTTTGATGTAAGTTTTGTGCGCTCCAATAATAATCAAGTTGGGTCCATTTGAAATAGTTATATTTGCTGATCAATTCTTTCCATGAAAATGACATAAACCCTGATAGAACCCCGGGTGGACATTTTCAACACGGATATAAGCAGAACCTCAAGATTTTAATACTGTGAACTTTAGATTATTTGATGAATGCAGATTATAAGCAAAACATGCATATGTGACACTATGTAGTTACAGGTTTATTTTAAAAATAGATTTATTGCAGTATAAATTATTCACATTAATAGATGCCAAATGGTCGATGTAGTGAACTATGTCCTCCAGGAACCAGAAAGATTCTCAGGGAAGGACATCACATCTGCTGTTATGACTGCATTCCATGCTCAGAGGGAGAGTTTACAAATTTTACAGGTAAAATTTTAGAATTACAAAATGCTATAAAGTTTTTTTTTTGTTTTGTTTTTAACATAATAGTCACCTCATTTACCCCCACCATTCTAGTTCGGAGGCTTCCTGGGTCCTCTATTGGAGTCAACTTCCTGGTTCCTCTGGACACAGGAAACATGGACACTAACCCAATCACAGACCTCATTGGTGAACCACCTTAATGACTGATTGGCAAAGTGATCACATTTTTGTGTGAAGATGGGCCTGGTTATATAGACCTATGGGGATCAAAAAGCATTGGCAACCATTTTATAAAGACTGTCATTTTTAGCATCTTTATCTTCAGTGCAGTGGTGTAAGATTTGCTAAAATTATTAGGAAGTCCACACCACTTAATAGTTCTGGTATAGATGCATGTTAAATTTCCCCCAACATGTTTTACTATGTTCATGACAAAATTATTTAAGGTATGAGGCACTTTTTATCAAATTATCTGTATATAACAGTTTTTCTTTGTCTCCTGACTAGACATGAGTAAATCAATGCATATAACTCAAACACTAGGCTTCTGCTTCCCACTTGATTGCCTCCCACTTGAAACCAAACCCCTAAATTACTGTAAATCAACCCTTTAACTAATCCAGTCTCAAGACTAGACTTCCAAATTAACTCAAAACTCCACAGCAGATCCCTTAATAAATTGATAGCACATCAGACCCCTAAATTTAGGCTTTAGACCAGATATAAAAAAAAATGTTGTGAATTTCACAAAAATTTGTCCAAAAAATGAATCTGATGCTTTTTTGATTTGTTTTGAATGAATCACATAAGATAACTTGCAGCGCTATTTTACTGTGTATGTTGGTGAGTAAAACCACAAAGGAGGAAGAAGGATGGTCATATGACACTCGGAGGAAGTGGAGACAAGTCTTCACTCTTTATTGTCTCAGCGGCTGACATACGACCTGATTAGCCAAATTGTGTGTGTGTGTGTGTGGGATGTTAGCAGACAGATAGGTGACTGTGTAGAATGAATAGAACGTTATTTGCTTTTTACTTTCGACTAAAGATGAGCAAAGTATTGAAAAAATTGATTTGGCTGCTTCTTGAATTTTACAAAAAAATTTGCTTTGTGACAAATTACTTTGTCACCAAGCACATTTCTTTGTAAGTAGTGGCTGCAATGACAGGGAGCGGCGATTGCACATCTCCTCATCATTGTACCCCTCAGGTGTTCATAGCTGATCACGGCATCTGACAGCAATAATACAGTGTAAAATAAAAAAAATAAAAAAAATCATACTTACCTCTTCATATGATTTTTCAATATGTTTGATCGCGAAGAGACGCCCCTTCCCCCACCAGCATCTTGATTAAGATCTAGCATGAAATTTCTTGCGGCCTATGATGACACATTAACGTTAGACTATGTGATGATGACATAAGTCACCACACACAATCAAGATGCCAGCGGCCAGCTCTTCATGATCAAATGGAGGAGGTAAGTATGATTTTTTAAAAAATTTTTTTACCACCATTCAGGGAAAATCGATTTGCTACCACAAAGCACAAGGAAATAACATGTTCCCTGAAATTCGGATCACTTCATTTTCCATAACTCTATATATAATTAGTGAAAGAACACATTTATGATTTGCAGTAAAGCAAATTGATAGCAAACTATGGATTAAAATCTCCAAACATGGATGGATGAGGAGTTGCTTAATTTGTTTTTAACTTTTCCACAGACAGTGAAAATTGCCAGAGATGTCCTAATCATGAATGGCCCAACGAGTCTAAAAACAATTGTGTCATCAGAAATGATGAGTTTTTCTCCTATGAGACTGATGTTCTTGCTTTAGTCTTTTCCATCATCTCCATATTACTCTCTTTTATAACTTTCTTTATAATTGGAATATTTACTTTATTCCAGAAATCTCCCATTGTCAGAGCCAATAACCAGAACCTGAGCTTCATTCTACTGACCTCTCTCATGTTCAGCATACTCTGTGTGTTTCTATTCATCGGCCATCCAGTGGATATAACCTGCATGCTACGACAAATCTGCTTTGGGATCTTCTTCACTGTAGCTGTGTCTTCTGTCCTGGCCAAGACGGTCATAGTCTGCATAGCATTCAAGGCCACCAGACCTGACAGCTCCTGGAGAAAGTGTGTGGGAGTTAAGCTTCCTTATTCTGTAGTGTTGGTCTGTTCTTCTATTCAGGTTCTGAATGCAGTTATCTGGTTGTCAATTTCTCCTCCATATCAAGAACTTAACCTGGATTATCCTGGGAAGATCATCATCCAGTGTAATGAAGGTTCTGTCTTAGCTTTTTACCTCATGTTGGGTTATATGGGGTTTCTGGCGGCTTTGAGTTTTGTTCTGGCTTTTATGGTGAGGACTTTACCGGACATCTATAATGAAGCCAAGTACATCACCTTCAGCATGCTGGTGTTCTGCAGTGTCTGGATCTGTGCCATCCCAGCCTATCTGAGCAGTACAGGGAAGAACATGGTCATCGTAGAGATATTTGCGATATTGTCCTCAGGTGGAGGAATATTGAGCTGCATGTTTTTACCTAAATGTTATAATATCCTGATACAACCTGAACTGAGCATTAAAGGGCATTCTTTACAGAAATCTGTTAGTAAAAAAGTAAATCAGTAATGGTATACAATAGATAAATGGTTAATTAAAATGGTGTAAAAATGTAATTTAATGACTATTAAAAACAGAATGCATTGTATCTTGTTTATTAAAAATTTCAATTAAGGATTAAATTAATTTTTTGGATAAGTACTGTATTTTTCAGACTACAAGACACCTCGGGTTTGGACAAAAGTTACAGTAGAAATTAAATATTTTCTACTTACTGTACGACAAATTTTCCTTGATTTTTTAATGAAGCAGACGATCAATCACATATCAGTTTACAATATGAGTTTTACAGTAGAGAAAGGTCTTTTTTAAAAATGCATTTTTGACCGCAAATAACAAAGTAGTAAAATCTCACACCAATAAAGTGGAGTACCAGATCGATACCACAGAAAGAGAAAAGGATACTGTACGAGAAAATTCCTTCTTATCACCAGCTTTGCCATCTTGGGATCCCCAGATTCCTCTATGGTCTCCATCTGCTGGCTATTTCTTTTTCTCTTAACATGCACCAATCATCTGTGGGTGTGGGCTCTTTCCTTGATTATATTCATCCCCTGGTTAGTCTTAGACAAAAGAGTATAAAATAGTGATACACAGTTACATAAATTGCTTTATATTTACTCACAAGACTCCAACTTGCTGCTTGTACATGTAAATATAAAATCTCTCACAATCCGTCGACCCGGGTTTTGCACCATTTGCTTAATCAGGGGCGGAAACATACTCTGTGAGACTAGAGATGAGCGAATCTATTCGCCGCTTCGTAGATTCGATACAAATCTTGAAAATTTTTAACACCGAAGCAAATCCAAATATTTTCAGATTTGCTTCGGAAAATTTGTCTAAAATCTGTGTACGCTAACGCTATGTACGCATAAAATAATTTGTACGCTAATGCTACGCATCTTAGAATTTGAATGCTATTTAACATATTCAGTTAAATAGCATACTTTTACAGTATATTCGTTCTTTGTGCGAGCCTAGACAATAATACGCTAAAACTTCGTACACACTTTGTACACTCAGGCGTAAGTATTCAAGGGAATGTTCGCAGAATAACAAATGATATCTACGCAGCTTCGACCAAATAGCTTCGTATTCGTACGAATCCTTTAAAAAATTCGATGAACATTCGGCGAAACGAATTTTGGATGATTCGCTAATCTCTGCATGAGACAAAGGAGGGCTATTTATCCCTCTCCACCACTTTTATATAAAAAAGCATTCACTATAACAGGACAGATATTAATACCGAAGCATTATTACATTAATTCTAGAGATGAGCGAATCATCCAAAATTTGCTTTGGCAAATAATTAACACATTTCTGACAAGATTCGTTCTTAATACAAATTTGTTCAGTCGAATTTGCGTTTAAAAATAATCATTGTGTTGTGAACATTCCTACACAAATTACGAAGATACAGTCAGTTTTGCTAAAAGTACGCAATACCTAAGCATTAGAGTACAAAGTGTGTACGAATCCTTAGCGTACTATTGCGTCATATGCACAAGGCTAGGTCACGGTGCACAGTCTTTAGAGGCAGTCCATATGAGGTATAAAAGTTAGGTGCTAGCTATCCGGCTAAGTGCATAATTTACTAAAAAAACACTGTACAATAAGTGCATAATAGGACACATTGCAGTACCTGAAAAAGAATACACACAATGGTCTAAAGTACTTGAACGGTGCTGAACCTATAAAAACATTATTGCTATAATACAGCAAAGACAATAATGCAAACATTGCAGGGCAATCAATTTCACGTTTGCAAGCATAAAAGGCTCATATATACGTTTGAGTCTCTGCTCGTGGCTGCTTGGCATGATAAAACACTGGAACACAGTCCAAAATTCAATTGTGATCCAAATTTTGTAATCCAAACAGGTAACGTGTAATCCACATGGATAATATAAAATAGCAGCAAATAGAGAATCCTCTTTGCAAAGGGGGTCCCAAATAACCTGAGAAAGGGGGAAAAAGGAAAATAGGCACGCTTAGGCGCAACTGGGAATTTTCTGCAGAATGGGGGGGAGTCCTGACAAGCCATGTCCATCTGGGTGAGAGTCAAACAGGGGGCAATACAAACTAAACAAAACAAGTTCCAACTAGCTCTCACTCATCAGGTGCAGTCCATGGTGTGGCTCCCATAGGTCCTCCTGAGGTGTCCTTTAAATCACTCAGCAAGTAGAAGGGTTCCTCAGATGAGGGACCTGAAGTCCTCCTCGCTTGAACTACTGCTGACACTCCTGCCTTCTGTAGGCCAAGCTCGCTGCCATGGTGGAACTCCACTGCCCTCTTCTGCCAGACGTCGGTTCGAGGTGGTAGTCATGCTGGTGAGCACTGCAACCACTTGCGCCTTTACTTTTCCGGATTCTCCTGCCAGGACAGCAGGGGTAAGGACTTCTGGCTGCAGCGCTTGAGGCAAGGTTGCAACCAGGGAAGAAGCCGCAGCTCACCTGGCTGCTGACTTCATCTTCCAAGGTAGTTGGTACTGGTGGATCACCGTGGACTGGAACGTAAACAATGAAGTCATCAGCTGACCCATCTGAATGGACTGTGATGGTGGTGGTGGTCGCAGTCCAGGGATCAGAGGCTCCGGCTGTGGCTTCTCCGTGAAACGGAGAGTGCCATCTGGTGACTCCTGTAGGCATCTCACACGTCCTTCGCCTGGTGGTTCCTCCAGCCAAACTTCAGGTGGGGATGTAGGGACCAGGGGCTTAGATAATAAGGTAACCCCGGTAGAAAAGGGGCCTTTCAGGGATGGGGGTGTATTCCAACTGATCCCCCATGTACATGCTGTGACGGGTTTGGGGCAGGTATGGCTGTTTCACTGACTTGCGGCCCACAAAGTACTCCTTGCCATCCTTGTCACCCGCCAGGAAGCCAGAGCCTCGCTCCACAGAAAACCACAGGACGGTTCCCTTTCACCGCTCCAGTGTAGGGTCTCTGGCCTTGTAGGGTCCAGTACTTGGATGACCCAGTCCTCCACTGCATTCTTGTAGTCCCACAAAGTCTGGGCATGGGCTGTCACCGATGCTGCCACAATCGGGTTCCCCCGAATGGAAGGTTTTGTTGTTGTTCTCCTCCTGGGGGGCGAAGTGGACACTCCAGCCGCCTCTGCCGCAGCAGCCACAGCAGCCACACCAGCCAGCAAGGCAAATATGGAGTCAAGAGCCAGTGAGACTCTCTTGCACAGTTGTGCCGCTCTGATCTCTGGAGCGGGCGGTGGTTTCATTTCCTATACGTGCAAATAGTTAGTTCCCGGTGGGCCGGGCTGGTTTTTCCCGCTTCTGAGGGGACGTATCTTCACTTTCCCGCTCTTGAGGAGGTGTATCGCCATTTTCCCACTTTAGGGGGCAGGGGGAGGGTGCAAGAAGAATGCGTACGTTGCGTATGTAGCATACGTAACATTAGCATTCAAAATTTTAAGAACATTTACAAATAATACGCAGCGAATCTGAAAAACTCCAGGTCCTCTTCGGAGTAGGAAAAATGGAGGATTCCATACAAATCTATGAAGCGGCGAATAGATTTGCTCTAGTTAATTCTAAATCACATTTCCAATAAAGCCCTTTAATTTGCTCTTCAAAACACGATAAAGCCACCCTAACCTGTTTTCATTCATAAAACTTGGTCATTGGACTAATACAGTAATAACATAACATGAGTTTTCTGACGTACTCTCATTGTATTCCACATGGGAATCTACCTATTTTTCATTCATGAAGAGACCACATGATCGCCTTAGCATATACACAATCAGGACCCTAATGAAGTTTCCCTCCTGCCTCCCTATCAGGCCAATCAAGTTTTATTATTTCCTTCATTCATTATAATACCATGATTTTTATTTATGTATTTATTTTAAGCATTTATATAACACTACTATATTCCACAGCACTTTACAGACATGAGCATCAGGCTGTCCCCAATTGGGCTCACAATCTAAGTTCCCTATCAGTATGTCTTAGGAGTGTGGGAGGAAAGCGGAGTACCCAGAGGAAACCCACGCAAACACGGGTAACCAATGAGCTTCTGTGCCGAAATTTCCGACTGGTTAGAGCACTTCTCTCATTCATACATACTTACTACATGGCTTTTCTGACCAGTCCGCCCTAAGAAAGCATAAAGTGACATGTGTCTTTTGTACAGTAACAAACTACGCTACATCAACTCCATCTTTGAGATATGGATATATTAAACACTCACTTGTTTACCCTCGATCTGTTTCGGTTGAAGTGTTTAGGTTGTAAATCCATTCTACTTCTTTTATGGTGATGTTTCGAATTGGGTCACCACCACACCCCTTGTTTTTAACCAATTCAATCCCTGCAAAAATGAGGCCTTTAGGGTTTTTTGCCATGACATGGTTTGGAACATTATGTATATCAAGACCCTTTTTGATATTTCTTATATGTTCCTGGTTCCTGGTTTTTAGTTTTCTAATTGTCCTACCTATGTACTGGAGGCCACATGGGCACTCCAGTACGTAGATTACTCCCATATGTTCACAGAAAATCCTGTCTCCTTTGCTTGGAGTGAAAGATTATCAAGAAGAGGACCGGACAAAATGGATGGAGAACGTGGAAAATAAAAATAAGGATAAAAAGCCAGGAAAGAAATGTGAAAATCCAAATATGCATTCATTACCCAATTCAACACTGACCATTCACAAATCAAAAGTATCCTTAAGAAGAACTGGAGACTACTAAAGAACAATCCTACATTAGGACCAATACTATGTTCATTTTTAAGATGGCTCCAACAATTAGGAATAAACTGGTACATAGTAGTTTAAGGTATGAATAAATGAACGAAAAAGATCATTCACATGGTGCGGTTTTTGAGTAGACTGCAGGACAACAATTAGGAATATCCTTGTCTCAAAGATGGACTTGACGTAGGGTAGTTCATTACTGAACACAAGATGCTAGGACGGACTAGTCAGAAGAATCATGTAGTAAATGTATGAATGAGAGAAGTGCTCTAATTGTCTATTGGCTACAGCGATCATGTGATCTCTTTATGAATGAAAAATGGGTCAATGATGTTTCCCATGTGGAATACAATCGGGGTATGTCAGGGGTGGAAAGGGATAAATAGCACCCTCCCCATTTCATGGAGTATGTTTTCGCCCCTGATGAAGCAAATGGTGCGAAACCCAGGTCGAGTGATTGTGGATGACAGATTTTATATTTATATGCTGTTCCATAATTAGTGTGACTTTTCATTTCGGAAAATCATGAGTTTACTAGTTGGATGTCTCCTTTTTCCTAAGAAGAGGTAACAAAACCCTACCATGCACAATTTAGATAGTCAACAGAGTCTTCTTGTTGATGACTTTTGTGAGAACAGTCAACATTTGGACTCTATGAGGAGAAAGTTTTGGGGAAAGCAGGGGACCCGTGCATAGTGGTTTTGGCTGTGGTAGTGGCGGCAGTAGCAGTGCCAGTAGGCAGGGTGGTGGCAGTAGGGGCAGCAGTGGAGACAGTGGTACTCTGAGCAAACACAAAGCCCGGAGTAGGGAGGAGGCCAAGAAGCCAACTATGAAATATTGCAGGGTAATAAATGTGGCGAGGAGGGAGGTGGACCATGATGATGATTGTGTGTTGTACAGGACCTGGGACACAGATCGAGGTGCTGAGGAGGACATAATATCAGAGGAGGATGGTGGTGGCAGCAGCAGCAATAAAGAGCAGAGGAGATGTATGGCCAGAAGCTCCCAAAGCAAAGCCAGGAACAAATGTGTTTTGGTAGGCCTGGAATCTGAAAGGACTAAAGCAAGTTAAGCAGCAGCTAGTTCTGTGCAGAGTGTGCAAACATCTGCAGTCTGTCAATTTTTTCCATGCTGCTGGAAGACCACCCTGGAAGGTTGACCTGTGCAATCTCTGTCACAGTAAAACAAGTCATGAGCCGTCAAACATAAATATTGGCACCACATCTCTATCGAACTATATGAAGTGGCATCACTCCATCCTGTGTGCAAAAAAGGTGGCCGACAGCTATCGCAACAGGATTTTCCTCCTTCTCCCACTCTACTTTGCAGCAGCCAGGCAATATCCATGGACAGTATGGTGTCTATTACATCATTGCCATCATGTTCTACCTCTCCCCTCAGAAGTGCCATTAATAGCCATTAATAACAGAGTGCATGGCAAAGAGAGAACTTTACACACCAAACAATCTGAGGGTGCAGAAGCTTAATTCTCACCTGGCCAAGTTCCTGGCGGTACAGTTGCTGATGAACCATTTACAGTAGTAGAGTCTGCTGTCTTTAGGGAGCTGATGGTGTGTGCTCAGCCTCGCTGGAAGATACTTAGCCATGATTATTTCCCAAAATGCCATCCATGCCTTGTACTTTCATGTGGAGGAGAAGGCAGGCCACTTCTTCTGATTGTGGCTGTGACAGCAAGTTGCTTGTCTTGGTGGACATCTGGAGCAGCTATTCTGGGCCAGGACAGTACATGTCTTTCATGGACCATTAGGTCAATGTTTTTTTTTTTTGCTGCACTACTGAAGAAAAACTCCAGAAACAAGTAGTCCTCTCAATGTTTGTGTCAGTCTGACTCCCACACTAGGAACTTAGCTGCCTGCTCCACCTCCCCCTCCATGCACATCCTTCCGTCCCTAACAGCAGCAGGGCAACATATCGCTCCCTTTTCCTCCAATCACATGTGTCAAGTCAAGTGTTTTTGTGCTACTGTATGTTGGAGTTAAGCAGTCTAGGCAAGAGTAGCCACAACAGCTGATCATTTGCTAAAGTGCATAAAACAGCAAATATCCCGCTGGCTCTCTTCCCGCCAAATCCAACTTGGTAAGGTGGTCAGCAACAACGGCCACAACATAACTTCTTGTTAAAATCCTTTACCAACTCATTTGTTTTGCTAACCTTCAAGATAAGATGGTTATCTTTGCACAAGTTCAGCAGATGCTTGTTCTCCTCCATTTCTTCCTTATCGGAGTTCATAACTGCCACAAAAGTGTCAACAGCCAACTTAATAATGGCAGAGGAGTTGTAAGTGGCCACACAGTAGTAGGTATATTGGCTCTGGACATAGCCTTGTGAGGCCCCAACATTTAAAGTGAGGGAATATGGGAAGAGTCTGATAATAAAATACTATGTGTGATCTGTCTGACAAGACGTTAGTGATCCACTGACATCAATTTAGACTTAGATTCCCTTACAAAGTGTCTAGTATAGAGGGGATTATAGCATATAAACCACATCCCAACATAATGTCTTCTTTTAGTGTCCAGATGAGACAGCACTGTGTGTAACAGGTGATAAACAGTATTTATAGAGTGTTTAGTGCAGTAAGCATATTGTAGTGGATGCAGATTCAAATGAAGAGATAATACAGTTTCTGACCAGCTTTTCCAAGCATTTAATCACTATTGAGGTCAATACAACTGGGTATTGTCAAGTTGCTGGCGGTGCAGTCACTGCTGTCAATTTTATAATAAAAAGTTTGGACCAACGATATATATATATTTTTTTTTTTTCATAAGTGCATATCCATAAAGCAGAACTATGGGTATATAAAGGTATGGTTGCACAACATATAATAAACAATAAGAGTAGAAATAAATTTAAATATATGTGGCGCTATGCTGACTAAAGATAAAAAAGGAAGTCCTTAGTTACACATATTTGCAAATGCGTGATACCGTGACGTATGGTGAGTGGGCATGATCACGCATTTGCAAATATGTGTAACTAAGGACTTCCTTTTTTATCTTTAGTCGGCATAGCACCACATATATTTAAATTTATTTCTACTCTTATTGTTTATTATATGTTGTGCAACCATACCTTTATATACCCATAGTTCTGCTTTATGGATATGCACTTATGAAAAAATATATATATATATATCGTTGGTCCAAACTTTTTATTATAATTTTTATTGTTATATACTGAGCCTCGCATGCTCCTTTTGGACCTGACGACGCCCATTCACCTAGGACTTCCTGGTAGGATACCTATTTAGCTGGTTTCACACGCCCTGAACAATGGAGACTTGGATGTAGTCTGAACAGAGGCATAGACGAGTGTAGGGACCCACTCCACAGGAAGTTACCGTGACGTATGGTGAGTGGGCATGATCACGCATTTGCAAATATGTGTAACTAAGGACTTCCTTTTTTATCTTTAGTCGGCATAGCGCCACATATATTTAAATTTATTTCTTGTCTTATTGTTTATTATTAGAGATGAGCGAGTAGTGAAATATTCGAAAGTTCGAAATTCGATTCGAATAGACCGCGAAATTCGACTATTCGACCGAATATCGAATCCCATTAAAGTCTATGGGAAAAAAATGCTCGCCACTTGGAAATCTCAATTCGACCACTTGGAGGTCACCAAGTCCACCCTGAAACCTCAGAAAAGGATGCCAACACTGCTGGAATGCAACTGGGACAGCAGGGGAAGCATGTCTGGGTGCATATAACGCGCCCAAGTCGCACTATTACGCCACTATCACAGCCTCTCAACAATACACTCCAAAGACAATGTAACCTCTCTGTAAAGTGAGACCATACAAGGAAACCTTCTTTCCTCTACATTGCCATGGACCCCAAGCCAAACTAGACAAAAAAGAAGATAAAATTCTGCACCCCTTAAAATCACGTTGCCTATGACAACCACAGATGGCATAGGCAAAGGGGAAAGCAAATAGACCCCACCCCTAATTGTCATTGTGTGTGTGTGTGTGTGTGAGATGTGGTCAGACATGTCTTCTTTAAAATGTAAAAACAACTCAAACACATGCAGAAGCCTTAAAATGCCAAATTGTTGGCGCTTGAGATGTCAGTGACCCGACCTGGCCCAGTGTCATGTCTAGCAGGTAAAGCAGTGGGGATGTTGAGGGATGCGTAGCACCGCAAAAGGCAGGAAGAGGTTGTGGGCTGGCCAGAGGCTCATGGAAAATTTTGTGGAGGCCCAAGAGGTGAGACCTCTTAAAGATTTTGTGGAGGCCCAAGAGGTGAGACCTGTTAAAAATTATGTGGAGGCCCAAGAGGTGAGACCTGTTAAAAATTATGTGGAGGCCCAAGAGGTGAGACCTGTTAAAAATTATGTGGAGGCCCAAGAGGTGAGACCTCTTAAAGATTTTGCGGAGGCCCAAGAAGTGAGACCTCTTAAAGATTTTGTGGAGGCCCAAGAGGTGAGACCTGTTAAAAATTATGTGGAGGCCCAAGAGGTGAGACGGGTTAAAAATTATGTGGAGGCCCAAGAGGTGAGACCTCTTAAAAATTATGTGGAGGCCCAAGAGGTGACACCTCTTAAAGATTTTGTGGAGGCCCAAGAGGTGACACCTCTTAAAAATTATGTGGAGGCCCAAGAGGTGAGATCTCTTAAAAGATTTTGTGGAGGCCCAAGAGGTGAGACCTCTTAAAAATTATGTGGAGGCCCAAGAGGTGTGACCCTGTTAAAAATTATGTGGAGGCCCAAGAGGTGAGACCTCTTAAAGATTTGTGGAGGCCCAAGAGGTGACACCTCTTAAAAATTATGTGGAGGCCCAAGAGGTGAGACCTCCTAAAGATTTTGTGGAGGCCCAAGAGGTGACACCTCTTAAAGATTTTGTGGAGGCCCAAGAGGTGAGACCTCTTAAAGATTTTGTGGAGGCCCAAGAGGTGAGACCTCTTAAAGATTTTGTGGAGGCCCAAGAGGTGAGACCTCTTAAAGATTTTGTGGAGGCCCAAGAGGTGAGACCTGTTAAAATTATGTGGAGGCCCAAGAGGTGAGACCTGTTAAAAATTTATGTGGAGGCCCAAGAGGTGAGACCTCTTAAACATTTTGTGGAGGCCCAAGAGGTGAGACCTCTTAAAGATTTTGTGGAGGCCCAAGAGGTGAGACCTCTTAAAAAATTATGTGGAGGCCCAAGAGGTGAGACCTGTTAAAAATTATGTGGAGACCAAGAGGTGACACCTCTTAAACATTTTGGTGGAGGCCCAAGAGGTGAGACCTGTTAAAATTATGTGGAGGCCCAAGAGGTGAGACCTCATAAAGATTTTGTGGAGGCCCAAGAGGTGAGACCTCTTAAAGATTTTGTGGAGGCCCAAGAGGTGAGACCTCTTAAACATTTTGTGGAGGCCCAAGAGGTGAGACCTCTTAAAGATTTTGTGGAGGCCCAAGAGGTGAGACCTCTTAAAAATTATGTGGAGGCCCAAGAGGTGAGACCTGTTAAAAATTATGTGGAGGCCCAAGAGGTGACACCTCTTAAAAAAGGATTATTGTGGAGGCCCAAGAGGTGAGACCTCTTAAAGATTTTGTGGAGGCCCAAGAGGTGAGACCTCTTAAAGATTTTGTGCAGGCCCAAGAGGTGAGACCCTCTTAAAAATTATGTGGAGGCCAAGAGGTGAGACCTCTTAAAAATTATGTGGAGGCCCAAGAGGGTGAGACCTGTTAAAAATTATGTGGAGGCCCAAGAGGTGAGACCTCTTAAAAATTATGTGGAGGCCCAAGAGGTGAGACTCTTAAAGATTTGTGGAGGCCCAAGAGGTGGACCCTCTTAAAGATTTTGTGCAGGCCCAAGAGGTGAGACCTCTTAAAAATTATGTGGAGGCCCAAGAGGTGAGACCTGTTAAAAATTATGTGGAGGCCCAAGAGGTGAGACTCTTAAAAGATTTTGCGGAGGCCCAAGAGGTGACACCTCTTAAAAATTATGTGGAGGCCCAAGAGGTGAGACCTCTTAAACATTTTGTGCAGGCCCAAGAGGTGAGACTCTTAAAAATTAATGTGGAGGCCCAAGAGGTGAGACCTGTTAAAAATTATATGGAGGCCCAAGAGGTGAGACCTCTTAAACATTTTGTGGAGGCCCAAGAGGTGAGCCATAAATATATAAATTTTTCTTATTTACGGAGCAATTCTACGGCGGTTAAGGAGGAGGAGGTGGAGGAGGAAATGGCACTTCATACAGATGGCACTTCACTTTTGGCTGCTTTCCACGGTTGGAGAAGCAAAGTCCGGGTCAATCCACTTGCTGTTCATTTTGATTAGCGTCAGCCTGTCGGCACTGTCGGTTGACAGGCGGCTGCGCTTATCGGTTATAATGCCCCCGGCTGCGCTGAACACCCTTTCTGATAGCACACTGGCGGCAGGGCAGGCAAGCACCTACAAGGCGTACAGGGACAGTTCCAGCCACGTGTCCAACTTGGAGACCCAGTAAGTGTAGGACGCCGAGGGAATGGGGGAGGACAGGGGTACGGTCTGCCAGGTACTCCTGCAACATCCGCCGATACTTGTCCCTCCTGCTGATAGCGGGCCCCGCAGTGATGGAATTTGCACGAGGGGGTGCCATGAACGTGTCCCACACTGGAGAGTGTTCCCCTGGTGGCTGTGGGCCTGAT